>PISX010029042.1:0-20633 GCA_004024625.1 Mellivora capensis | reverse complement strand
AAGCTGGATCTAAAATGTCAGGGCACAGCAGCCCCTGGGGGCAGGGTGGGCTCCAAAGCAAAAAATGTAGGTGTTTTCTGAAGTCTGGGGTCTCTCCTGCCTCCCAACCCCACCAGTGCAATCAGATGTGCTTAGAAATCATCCTCCCCCTCCCTTTATTTTAGGCAAAAGCATTTTTATCTGACCGGCACTCCTCTACATCATGAGGCTAAGACTGCCCCTGCTTTTCCCTCCCCACCCCCAGGCTGGGATTCTGGGGAGCCCACCCTCTAAAGCTGGGGTTTGCTGTCCCCAGCTGCTCACTTTGTCTTCCCTGTATGTTCCCCTTGCGTGGCTGGGCCTTGGTGCTGGCTTGGACTTGGCCTCTCCCCGTCCCATCTCCCCTGAGAGTCTAAGATGCTGCCCAGTGCAGGAGCTGAGGAGTGGGCTCAGGCGAGCCCAGCCCCCTCCGCCTCATCCCCCTGAGCTGGGAGAGCTCTGGGAACTGAGAGGGGCCTTGAACTCTGCTGACACTGGAGCCTCTGACCTCGGGGGAGCTGACTTCCCATTTGTAGGCTGTGGTCTGTGTGTGTTGGGCCAGAAGGTGCCTGACTAGGGGAAACTGTTCCCCTATCTAGCCTGGCTTCCGCCTTTTACAGCTTCTCCACCCCATCCCATGCAGAGCCCCAGAAGAGGGTAGCTGGCCCTGGTTTGGGGCCTCCAAGAACTATCTGGGCTTCACCTCCAGCTTTTTGCCCAAACCACCCTTCGGGTACGGGCCACCTTGAGGTTGACCCTTGACTTCCAGTTGGTCTCTTGTCTCTGCTGTCGCTGTCAACAGGAGGCACAGCTCTGCCCTTTCTGCTCCATCCCAGCTCTGCCCAGGGCCTCAGCTCAGAACTCCCCCAACTGGGTCAGAGAGAGAGACAGAGAGAGAGAGAATGTAAGTGCCCAATCTCTCAGCCTTGTGAGCTTTTGGCTGTGGAGGGGGAGGGGACAGGGTTACAGGAATGGGGCCTGGGGCAGGAGAAAAAAGCAGAATCAGATGGCACTGGGGGAAGCATGGTGGGGCAGAGGGACCTAGACTACACGCCCTGGAAGAGAGCTGTATGAGGTTTTGGAGGAAAGAGCCAGGATGGGGCTTTGTGGGGAGGTATCATAATCACAAGGCTTGAGGTCAGCTCACGGGAAAGCCTAGCACCTTGTCTTAAAACAGCCAGGAGATAGAAGGAGCTCTCTGGATAAACCCTTCAGTCCACCCCCTTCCTCCTTCTCTGCTAGGGACCCTGGTAGCCAGCATCCAAGATGGCTGCCCGTGATCCCCACCTCCTGGGACCCACGCCCTTGATCCACAGTGTGTGTGACAGAATGGTGGCAAGTGACTTCTTCTGCTTTGACCTCTTGGGTCATTCGCTTGGGGAGGGAGGGGGAAGACAGTCGCCATGCCACGTGGACACTCAAGCACCCCAACAGAGAGCCCCATGTGGGCGGAACGGAGGCCTCGGACCAAGGGCCCTCCTGGCATGTCAGCCACGTGACTGAGCCACTGTGGAGGGGGGTCCTTCGAAAGGGACCAAAGAAGGGTGGCTGATGTTGTAGGCCTGGCTGGTGTCGACTGTAACCTCACGAGGGGCTCTGAGCCAGGAAGGTCCAGCCAGGTGCGCCCTGAATTTGGAGTAGTTTATTATGCACCAGCAGGTAACCAATATGGGTGCTTGGCTTCCCCGCATACCAGAATCTCCCTGTTTGAGGGTCGGGTGCCACCCCTCATCAGAGGCGACCCTCAGTGCTCCCTGGGATTCCTCCCGTCTGAGCCCTTTGCCTTTCTCCCCCATCCTCACCACTTCTGGCCCTCCAAAGCCCTGCCCGGACCCTGGGCTTTGCCCTCCTCTCCCTGCTCCGAGGCAGGCGAAGCAGGCCTGCCACCCCGGTCCTCACGTGTCCACTCCCCGGTGGCCCAGTGCACGTGGCTTCCCTGCGAGTTTAGTTGCTCAGGAAAGTGACGCGGGCTGATCAGATCTGACAGGGAGGAAAAGCTTGTTAGCCACTGGTTGGCACAGAGAGGTCAGAAGGACAGCAGAGAGCTGCGGAGGGCCAGGCTCTGCTCCCAGCCCATGGGAGTACGTGAACATAGCCTACACCCAGCCTGTTCTCAGCAACTGTAGCTGGAAAGGGGTCTGGTGATGAAAGGACCGTCCCCATAAGAGGGGCTACAAGGCTATGACTTTTCATCTGTTCCAAAGTTGCTGGGTTTTGTTTGTTTGTTTGTTTGTTTGTTTGTTTGTTTTAAAAATCAAGACCTTTGAGTTGGTGGTAGGACCTTTCTTTTCTGTAGGGAGTGATTGAAATATGACTTTTTGTGCAAATTAGATGGCTAAATTATTTCTTTTGGAGCAAGAGGGTCTACCTTTCTCTCCAGGATACCAGTTGTATACCCCTTTATGGTTTTCCAGGAAATTAAAAAAAAAAAAAGATGTTGAGGTCTATTGATTGCTTTTTCTGCATCATTGAAATGATCATACCGTTTTTCTGCTTTAATCTGTTAATGTGGTGAATTATATTAATGGATTTTTTCCTAATATTTAACCATCTTTAATTCCTGGGACCCATCTAAGCCGGTGGTGGTCTACCATAGTCTTTGTTATTCACTGCCAGATTCAATGTGCTAATATTTTGCTTGGAATTGCTATATTTTGGCTATATATATGCCCAGAAGCAAGAGTAGCTTCTAGTTTCCCTTTCTCATGTTGCCTTGTCTACTTCCGTTTTTGTTTTTAAGATGACTTTAGCCTCGTGAAAAGCCGTTTGGGCATTTTCTTTCTTTTTTCCCCCTCTCTGAAGGAGTTAATAAAAGGTTGGAACTTTCTGTTCCCTTGATGTATGGTAGAATTGCATAGAACCATTCTGCCTGGTCTTGTGTAGTTGTTTCCGTGGAGGGAGGTGGCAGAGAGATTTTTTAACACGTGCTCTAATTTCTTTAATGACCATTCATCTCAAATTTCCCATTTGTACTCGAGTGAGTTTTAGTAAGGTATTTTTCAAAGATTGTATTCATCTTACATGATGACTTTCAAACAAGTTGTGCTAAAGTGTGTAGTTTATTTATAGCTGGTTTGTAGTATTCTGTTTATAAAAACATTTCTGCAGGATTGGTAGCTATGTGCCCCTTACTGCCTCAATTATTTATCTGTGCCAAATCTCATTGTCATGAACAGCCTAATTGGAGGCTTGTCAATTTGATTAGTCTTTTCTTAGAACTAACTTCTGCTTCTGTTAATCCTTTTTGTTGTGTATATCTTTTCTGTTTCTCTGTTTCTGCTTTTGTCTTTATTAGTTCCTTTTTCCTACTGCCTTTAAGATTATCCTGTTTTGTTTTGTTATATTTTATTTTATTTTATTTTATTTTTTTGAGACTTTAACTTCTTAACAGGAACAATCCTGTAAAAGATAGCAGTTGGACTGACTAACCTGTTTGCTTCCGGGTCTGACATTTGGGGACTCTGTGGCTCCCTGCGATGGTGGACTAGGCTCCCTCAAGCCTTGGGGGTTGCAAGGGAGGCCACTTCCAAGCCCGGACGTCTTAGAAGGAGAAAGGATTGGGGGTTCTGGGGGGAGGGAAGCTGGGAATGTGGGAAGAAGAGCCAGCTCTCCTGGAGGCTTCCTGCCTCCTCGCAGCTGGTTCCCACAACTTCTCCACAGCCTGCTTTGAGGTTCCTTGGGGTCATGGAAGCAGGAAACTCAGAGGTGCTCAGGGCTAGCTAGTGGGTCTAGGGCGCCTGGTTCTCTAGGGAAAGGAGCCACCCAGACCTGCAGGAGGGATGGGAGGACGGGGGAGGGAAGAGTTTTCATCCGACCTCTTCATCTCCTGAGCCCAGTTCCCTCATCCTCCAGCCTCTTCCAGAATGGAATTTTCCCAGTGGAACCAGTTCTGTCTCCAGGCTGGAACAACATGGGGCCTCTCCCTGGGTCTGGCTCCTTCCTGGGAAGGGGAGAGGAACAGATAAGAGGTCAAGCTACCACTTCAGGCCATGATGCTCTTGTTGGGCCCCACATTCTCCTGGAGGGAACACGTCACCCTGCCCTGTGAAGGCTTGCCTGGTGGTGGGCTCTCGGGGCCATGCTTTGTCCTGGGATGGAGAGCTCTCCTGAGTTCTTGTTCCCCAGACACTCCCTGTCTGTGACCCTCGCTTCTCTCTTGTACCTCAGTGGCTCACTCTGTGGGTCAGAGGAGAGAGGGAGCTGATGGCAGCTGAGTAGAGCAAGTGAGGGGACCTCCTGGGCCAGGGGTCAGCAGGGTGCCAGAGCAGGGTGGAACCAGCCCTAAGAGGGAGCAGCCGTGAGCATCGGACTGGCACAGCATTGGTGAGCTCTGGAACAGTGAGGCGTCCTCCTGAGCCATTTTCCACAAGCAATCTGACAAGAGTGGGCACAAGCGTCTGCTGCCAGGCTTCCTCCCTAGGCTCTGGTCCCTCAGTCCACAGAGTTTGCCTGTGCCTCCTGCTCTAAAACCACCTCCGTCCCAAATAGCTTCCTTCAGGGTAGCTCAGGAAGGACACCTGGGGTGGGTGGCCTCTTCACTTCATCCCAGGGGCCAACATTTGTTGATGGATGGGGACTCCTGCAAAGCAGTGGTCAACAAGCTGCATCTGTCGAGGCTGGGGGAAGGAAGGGAGGCATGCCAAGGTCCATGGCAGCCTTCTGCCAGCCCTGCGGGATGAGAAATTGACCCTACCACGGTTTCAGGTAATCCATGCTGAGGTCAGAAAGGTTGCCAACCCTGGGCCCGGTCTTGTGGGTAATGGGCCATGGAATCCATCCTGTTATTTCAAAAAGCAAATCTGAGTTTTCTTGGTGTGGGGTGACAGGGAGGAGGTGGACAGAAGGCTGCGTGCTGGCCCACTGGGCCCTGGGTGGGGGGCGGCGGGGGGCTCTTCCGCACCAACTTTTGCTCTGGACAGTAGCTGCCCCCACCTGGCCAGCCCCTGGAAGTGCCTGCCGGCCTGTGTCCAAGCCCCCTCCTTTCCCACTGATGATGGTGCCCCTCCAACTGGAGTTTTCCAGGAGAAGCCCGATTTTATCGTTTCCTCAGTCAAGATGGTTCTTTAAATGCATTTCAGGAAGATACAGTAAGAATTTTCATGTAAGGACATTCACAGATTAGGAGAAATTCCTGTGGCAGAGTGTCTCTGTTTTTGCCTCAGAAAGCTATGGTCATTCCACCCTCTGAACTGCTCCCCTGTTCTTGGAACTGATCTTGACCTTGCTTTGTCTGGCTCCCTGCAGAGGCCTTCCTTGTCTGTTCACCCCCTCCCAATCTCCCCCTCACCTCTCCTGTGCCACCACTTGCTCTGTGAAAACAGTTGGTCCCTTTGTGTTTCTGTGACAGCACCGCTCAGTGCGAGCTCCTGGGGGGCAGGACCCTTGTCTGTCCCATTCACTGGGTGCCCCCCGCACCCGTACCAGTGCCTGGGGCATACTGGGGCTTCCTAACCTTGCTGACTGCTCCCTGAATTCTCACACTGGTGTCCTGCTCTGGGCCATTGCTCTCAGGTGCCCCTTATTGGAAACATTCTGAATCAATGGCTGAAGAGTTTCTCCCTCCTCAAGGGTCATATAGGGAGAGACACTGGCCAAGGGACCCAGGGGGCTTCTGTTAGAAGCCCCGTGGTCTCCCTCTCTCACTAGAGAAAGGGCGTTCCTTCCAGATGACCTCAGGAGCCAGAAGGCTTGGAGGATGGCGCCGCCCTGCGTTCCCACACAGCAGCAGCCCTTTTGGCCTTCAGCCCTCTCCCAGGCCTGGGCTGAGCTGGGTCCCCTCAGGGGTGCTCTCCAGGGACCCGTCCTCAGATTCCTGGGTCAGAGAGTTCCCAGGATGGAACAGGTCATTGCTGGCCCCAGACTTCTCCTGGAATTTCCCGTTTCCTGGAAGGAGGGTGAGGTCGCGTTCCTTCTTTCTTGAACTGGGGATAACGGGCCCCAGCCTGGGGAGCTGCCTGGATTTCTGGGTGTGCAGAGTTCTGGTCACCAGGAGAGTGGGTCACCCTCTTTACAGGTGTCCCCGGACCCTCCGCCCTGGCCAGTCACTCTTCTCCCATGGCGCAGTGCCTCTGAGGCGTTGGCTTTGCTGCAAGGCTCTGTCCTCTCTCCCCCGCCAGGGGAAATCGCTCTCTGTGAAGCCCCTGTCCACAGCCGTGAATGCTCACTTGAGCCCCTTGTCTCTCTCCCCTGCCCTGATGCTGTTGTCCTCTCCTGCAGAATTTGGGCGTCCCCTCCTGCAACCTGCAGATGTCGGTCCCACACACTCCATGGTTCGGTGCAGCCTGCCTGACCGCGCCCTCGGGCCTGTTGACCTCCACCTCCCGAAGGGCTGGTCCAGGGCTGGTCAAAGCAGACCTGTGATTAGAAGGTCAGACATTCAGGGGCTGATGATCAAATGGGATCAGTGGGACCCGGGGCCCCCAACATGGCCCTGCTCTCCATGGCATAAGGCCAAGCACGGCAGATGGGGTCCTGACCCCTCCTCTCCCGCTCTGCTGGGAGGCACACTGGAGGTCATAGGGCTTCTTCGCTCTAACGTGGCCCGGGTCTCCACTGTTAGTGGCTCTCTTACTTGGCTGAAAAGTGCACGCACGCGTGTGTATGCGCACGCGCTGTGTAGGTGTGGCTGTGTGGTGGCGCTGAGTGTTGGGGTCCGCTCCCTGGCGCTGCACCCCCAGCTCTGACCCATCCTATGACTTCCGCACAAGCCAAACGAGTCTTCTTTATTTCAGATGGGCCTTCCCAACCGTGGCACCGAGGTACCCCATCTCGGGGTCAGAGGTGACACCGAAGCAGCCAGAGGAGAGCAGCCTGGCAGTCCAGCTGCCCCCCAAGGCCCTCGGAGCTGAGGGCTGCACAGCAGCCTCTGGCTTCGGACTCTGGCCAACCGGACGCTCGGACCCAAGGTAGGATCTCCCTCCGAGAGAAACGGAACCAACGCAATTTGCTCAAGTGACATATTTCAATATAATCTCTAAAACTCTATGAATTGAACAGATAAAATACCTCTGGGCTATTTTGTTACAAAATATTTGCCATTTGGATTTGTCGCTGGGTGCAGCCATCCTGCCTTTTCCTAGAGAGGTTTCTCTCCAATGAGGAGAAGGGGCAGATGCGGGGGACTGGGGCGGGGGTGGGGGGGATGTTCAGCAAGAAGGTCTGTACAGCAGGACACAGGGACAGATGGACAGATGGCTACCAGGGAAGCCTATTGGACGCAAAGAGACATTCTGGCAGGCTGTGGGGGAACAGGTTCAGTGACGGGGGGGGGGAGGTTCTAGGGCCCAGGTCTGATTGATAGGTGTGTCTTGGAGACTAGCAGGCTTCCAGGCCAAGCTGCTAGGGTGGGGGCAGGGGCTTGTTCCAGCTCTAGTGGGGGACTTGCACAAAACTGTGTGGGAAAGCTGTTAATTGTTCTCACTCCTGCTTCTGAAGCTGGGGCCGGATGGATACCACTGAGAGGGGGCCCAGGTCCCCTAAAGTAAGGCCTAAAGAGCTGATCCAGTGGGCCCACCCTGGGGTCATGGGGGATGTGCCCAGGACGCTGTGTCTGGGGGCCCAGTCAGCACTCCACTGCCCCTGCCACTGCCTCGGGGAGCAGGGAGCCCTGGTGCACCTCCAGCTGGGCCCTCTGGGAGGGCTGGGCCCTGACGCTGCCATGGGGAGGAGCAGGAGGCTTGTCCCACGTCTCTGGGGACAGGGAATGAGGTGGGTCCCAACCTCAGCTTGTTGGCTGATCGGAGGGCAATTAGAGCCAGTGGGAAGTCTGGCTTTCCTGACACTGAGGGAGGCCATCAGGAATTAAAAGCCCCTCAAATCCCAGGCTTGGCTCCAGGTGCTTGACCCCAGCTGATCTGCCTCCTCGGCCAGGCCTCCCTGCGCTGCCAGTGGGGCCCAAGGAAACCACCCCAGTGACAACAGGTAAGCCTCTACCTGGGGAAGGGACCCTGTGACACCTAGGTGTCTGGGTCTTCAGAGAGAGGCTCCAGGAATGGTTTTAGCCCTAAGACCTCTGCGGGGCCCGGCCTGGAAAGTCAGGGCCACAGCAGAGCTGGGACGGAGGTTGGCGTGCCCATCAACAGAGAGGAGGGCACTTTCCAACCAAAAGCACTGTGTGGGCAGGTAATATGGGTCCAGCAGTTGTAATGGTGCCCCTTCTCAGCGGTCCCTGGCACTCATGGTCCCTACCCAGTGAACACACTTAGCCATCTCAGAGCTCCTGTTCCTTCCTAAGGCAGCCTCCCTGCCACCCAGTGTAACTACCGCTCTCTCTCTCGGCCTGCCCCTCTTTCAAGGTTCATCCACTCCCCCCACTGAATCCCCGCAACCCTGACTCCCGCTGTCTAGGCCTGCATTTTTTTAAGGGCAATCCCTGTCTTGGTCAAGGGCACCAGAGGTGACTGAATCTGTGGGCTCCATCTGTCAGCCACTCTGCTCCGAAGGCTGTGACTGGAGCCACCTGTTACAGGAAAGGCACGGGGTGGGGGGATGGGGGGGGGGAAGAGCAGGGAGACAAGTACAGGAGATCAGCTGGGCAGCCACGCGGGGAGGAGGCGGCAAATTGGTCACAAGTTATGGAAACGGGGCTGACAAAGACAGAGCCAGAAATAAACTCACTGGGTGACATCATATGACGTCTGGGTGACCGCACACACACATTAGAAACTAGGTCATCTGGAACCTCTGAGAGTGGGGGAGGACACTGCGTCTCCTAGCTGGCTCGGGGCACTCCGTCTGGGGCATGGGGTAGGCGTCAGGGAGACGCAGATTCACTTTAGCCCTAGCCAATAGTCCCTTCCATGTCTTGGCAGGCTTTGCTAATGGGCTCCAAGTGGGAGGGGATCTTAGCGAAGGACGGCAATGAACTCCCGGCACAGCACTGGAGAGTCCGGCCTGACTTGGGACAGATGCTTCCTGGAAGGACTGGGATGGGGCAGGCCACGGGAGTGCCCAAGGGCTTCGAGGCCGGGCTGCCTCGGCTCCACGGGGCCTCACAAAAGCAGACACTCTGATTCTGGTGGGCCCTGGGGAGGTCAGCGAGCCCTGCTCGGCTCTCCTGTGCAACTGTGATGGCGTGGGGGCTCTTTCAGCCATGCCTCCTGGAGGCAAGTCTGTCGCCCTCCTGGAAGAGGCACGGGGAGCAGGATTTAAAGGCTGCCGGGCTGGTTGGGGACGGCAGGAGGAGGAATGCCGGTGCCTTTACAGCACCTGCTTCTCTCGCCTGCTTCCGTCTCCAAACCTCTCATGGGGGCCGCGGCAGTCATTCCAGAAGGAACCCTGACTTGGGTCTGAATTCTACCTCTGCTGGCTGTATCCGTCCCTTGGGCAATCACCACCACTTCTCCATTGTGTCTGCTTCTAGGCTGGAAGAGCCTGGTTCAGATGAGTATGTTTAAGTCTTCACCTCGTGCACTTTGTCTTGGCTGGGCACTATCTGGGACTAGAGAACTAAGAAACTCTTTTAAAAGGTGTGTTTTGTGGCTATATGGCCTCACGATTCCACAGCTCTGCTGACGTGATCTCGAGAGAGCTGAGGGGCTCCCTTTCCCTCTTAACTTCAGAACTTTCCTGAAGTCTGAGAAGCCCCGGACAGGCAGGGCCCAGCTCCTGAGAATGTGGGAGAAGGCCCTGGGAGGAGGGGAGGATGTGACCAGGACAGCCAACATCTCCGGGGGTTAGAGGATCAGCTTGGGGGCTGCTGAGGAGGAAGCTTCCCACCCCTTTCTCTCCCCACCTGGCCTGAGGCCTGGGACCCGACAGACTCAGGGCCAGGAAGCCTATTAGGCCCTCGGCTCCTGCCTTCTTCAGTCTGGGGCCCAAGGGACCAGAATGGTAGCAGAAGGAAGGGGTCCCTTGCTGTGTAGGGCCCCAGGAGAGTGAGGTGGTGTATCCAGATTAGGGGGAAGGGGTGCTCGGACCAAGGGAAGCATGGTGGGCGAGGCCAACCCAGGCGCCCGGAATTGAGAATCTCTTTCCAAAATGGCGGTGAGCAGTGGCCAGGAGTGCATTGTGCTGGGGTGTGGGGAGCAGCGAGCGAGGGGGTGGTTGGGGCTGCTGGGGGCAGCTGAGGGCCCCCCCACCCCCACCGGCCAGCCCTTCCAGGAGAGCAGCGCAGTGGGGAACAGAGTCTACACCAGGCTCCTGGAGCCGCTGGAGTAGCGGCGCCGGTGCAGCAGGGAACCGGGCGGGCAGTACTGGTGGGGGTGATTGTACGGGGGTGGGGGCGGGGGCAGCGGAGGCTGGTGGATGACCTTGACCGGGGAGCCTGGGCCACCCAGGGGTGTGGAGCCACAGGAGTCGGAGGAGGACGAGGCGTAGCAGGAGAGGGCCTGGCTCAGCAGGGGCTCCATGCGGGCCAAGCAGGGCTTGTCCAGGACAATGACCTTGACAATCTGCTGGCACTGCACCAGGGTCCCAGGGGGTGTGGGTGGCAGCGGCGGCAGCAGCGGGGGCTGCTCCCTCAAGGGGCTAGGCTGAGGGTCTGGCGGCGGCGCTGGCGCTCCCCTCTCGGCCCCCAGCCCGGGGCTGTGCTGAGACGTTTGAAGCCTGTTGTGAATTGACACCTAGTTTAGAAACAGCCAGAGAAGCATGAAATGTTACAAGACTAATTCCCAGCTGCTAGGACTGGCTACCCTGAGCCTCCCTCCCCAGCCCTTTCTCGTCTCCTGGGCCCCTCGGCTGCTCCCAGTTCTCACCTCGAGCCGCTGGCTGCCTCCCCACAGGCCTGGAGGAACTCTGGCTACCGTACAGAAGGGCCGCCCCCCTTGTGGTCCAGAGAGCGCGGCTCTCAGGCCTGTCTCCTCACCTGAGGCTCTGCAGGCCTCTGCAGTCACATCACATGGGTAAACCTCTCTCCACTTCCCTCTCTACTAACCTCTGAGCTTAAAAAACAGGGCAATGGTCTTTGCCCTCTCCCTGCCTCCCAGGGCTGTGGCGAGGACAGAGACCAGACACAGGGACAGTCCATCATCTTTAAGCCTCTCAAGCCCCCTCCTCCCTTTGTTAAAGGGGAAGCTTCACCAGCCCTGTCAAATCACAAAGGTGCCCAAACCCAGAACGCCAGGGGCCTCTGAAGGGACAATCTGGACCTACCCTGTCCTCCTAGATTTCCCCAAGGCCAAAACCATGAATCTAAAAGCAACGCAGACAGCCAAGGCCAGAGCTCAGTCCCCAGCTGCCTTTCTGGGCCAGCCTGCATCCTGGTTAAATTTGTCCCACTGCAGAAGAGGGTCCCCAGAAAGGACTCTAATTGTTATGCCCTCCCTCGACCCATGGAGGTCACTCTGAACCAACCTGGCCTCCTCTCGCTAGCAGGGGGAGGTTGAGGAAATGGGAGAAAAGGAGCTCAAGGCTTCTGGGGGGTGGGATGTGTTTAGTTCCTCACCTTCCGGCTCCCCAGCCTGTAGGTATGACATTGCCACAATCCCCTTCTAACCCCTGGCCCTCTTAGGTGGCTGACACCCTTCATTCTGAGGCATCCTACTGTCCTTGGGCCACCACCCAGGATGGGCTCTCAGAGAGCACAGAGGGGGACATCGAGGCTGGAGGGGAGGAGCCCTGATTGCCAGGTCTAGACCAAGATGCCCATCTCGGAGCTGTACACCAGGGGTTCCTAACCGAATTTATTGGCACAGGATACAATTTCTGGGACCCCCCCCTTCTGGGCCCGTGCACTCCCCATGGGCTGCTTCCCTCTCCACAGTCCCCCAAGCCCCTGCTTTGTCTACCCCTTCAATAGCCACAAACCCTGCTGTGCTCAGCACTTTGGAGGCTCTCCTCTTCACTCTCAGCCTCCAGCCTTGGCAGCATTTTCTAGGCTGAGATCCACTCCTGCCCCAATCAAATGAAGGAGCCCCCGCCCCCCCCCCCGCCCCCGGTCCCTCAGTGCCCTACTGAGACACAGGGTAGGCAGAGGGCATAGCTGGGGCCCACCTTCCTCTTGGGGAGCCCTCTGCCGTCCCCACTCTGGCAGAAGGCTTCTGCCCTCCACTGCTGGAGGGGACCAGCTCCTTTCTCCACCTGCCTGTATTCTGAGTTACTCCCCAGGAGAAAAGTGGCCTAGAGAGTGGGGGCAGGCCTTCTGCTCTCCTGCTCCCCCAGAATTTACAGCTGGTGTCTAGCTGCGCTAGTCCAGACCCACTGGACTTCCTTTTCCTCCTCCCGGCCTGCACCTCTTCCCCATGCAGCCCACAGCTCTTGGCTCATCTCCGCCCCCTCATCCCCTCTTACTTTCCGATCCCCTCCACTGCCTGCACCTCCCTCCTCTCCACCCCAGCCTGGATTCCTTATCTTTAATGGTCAGTAAGTGAGAAGCAGAAAGTGACAGCAAAACATTTCATTCTGACCCCCTTCTTAGCTCCCTGCTAATGGAAGAACGGAGAGAGAGAGAGCGGGGAAAGAGAGAGAGAGAGAGGGAGGATGGATCATGAGTAGCAGGTCAGAACAGCTCAAAGATGGAGAAGCGCCTGCCAGAGAGGCTCGGCCAGGCAGTGCCGGAGAGAGGGCAGAGGACGAGAGAGCTTGGGGTCCAGCTGAGAGGCTGGGGGCAGCGAGGCTGCCCTCTGTGCAGGGGAGCAGAGGCTGGCAGGGCCCCGGGGCTAGCTGGGGGTGGCAGCCTTGCAGTTAGCCACGTGGCCCTCTGGCAGGGTGGGAGGGGAGGACCGGCCACAGGATGGCTTGTGCTCCCTAGGCAGGCCAGGCTAAGGCAGGGCAGAGCTGGGAGAACAAACCCGATGGCTGGGAGCCTTGTGTGTTTATCTGCAAGGCTAGAGAATGGGCAGCTGCAGGAAGATGGGGAGAAGAGGGGACACGGGATGGGATACCCACCCTGGGGGCTTGTCAGCTGCTGGGGCAGGAAGCTCCTCCGTGTAAAGGTGCCTCCTCCAGACACAGGTGTGTGGGAGGTGGGGGCCATGGGAAAAGAGGGAAGAAGCTGGGCTCCCCTGGGGGATCCTGGTGGGCAGGCTCCTCCCTCCAAGTGGGGGCTCCTCCAGCTTGGGGTGGGGCTGGGAAAGGAGGTGTCTGTGTGTGAGAAGCTATTCATCCCTAGAGGCCTGGCAGAGGAGTGAGGGGTTCACTGGGGTGGGAGGGGAGCAATGGGGGAGGACTGGGGCCCAGTAGAGCGTATAGGGGGCACTAAGTAGGGCCCCCACTTGGGGGCTTGGCAAGGACTAGCTGCGGCGGCTACCTCCCCAGCCGCTCCCTGTGTGGCTTGGGGGGGCATCCCCCTCCCACGTGGGGAGTCTTCGGATACCTCTGCTGTTCCCCCAGGGAAATCCCCAAGGTGACCCAACCCTGCTCTCCCTCACTGGCTCCCACACGCACCCCTACACCGTGGGCCGCTTTCCGAATGGACGGGCGGGTCCAGGGAGGAGCTCCCCACTCTCAGCTGCTCCCTGTCTCTGTTCTCCAACTGTCCCAAGAGGCAGCTGGGAGGGCAGGGTCCGCACTGGAAGCGGTCCCTAGGGCTGGATGTGAGGGGTGAGTCTCCGGAGGGGCCCAAGCTCCCTCCTGTGGGGGACAGACACCCCACGGGGAAGGGACCGGTGGCTTCCCTGCTAGGTGCGCATTAGGGGATCAGTGAGCAGTGGTTTGGGGGGCTGTGAGCGGGTCGCCACGGAGGCATCATGGGCATCGTCAGTCTGGGAGCTCGGCCTGGGAGCACGCGGCCGGGGAATGGGCAGAAAGGGCTGTGGCTTAATCAGGCGCTGGAACAGTGGCATCGCCCATGCTAGCAGTAACTTTTAATTGTATCTCTTGAAATTGGTAAAATGGTGAGTCGGGCTGGGGAGGCATTGATTAATACCTGAGAAGAGAAACAACAGAGACAGTGAGAAGAAGGACAAGCAGGGGCTCGGAACCACTCACCTGGGCGACCAGGCGTCCACTTACCTCCACCGTGCTCTCCACTGGCTTCTCCCCCAGCGCCGCTTCCCTTTTGGCTTTGAATGCAAAGAGCACAGGGCTCACTCTCTACCCGGCCCAATACAAATTCCTGCCTTTCCCAGCCACCGCCACACCCCCCACCCCGCCCTCTGATACCAGGCATCCTTGCAGTTAGCCGGTGTGGACAGAAGACTCCGGGTACCGTGCCACTCCTGACTGGAACGCAGCCCCAGGCCGGTGGACCGGAAGGCAGAGCCCAATTCTGCCCCTTGGTTGCTGTGTGACCTTGGGCATGCAGACTACAGGATCTCTGATGGTTTTTATGTGAGCATTGTTGAGTCTCGTTTACCCACGATCAAAGCCTCCCCAACAGGGACAGTGAAAGTCAGTTTCACGGTGCCATTAGCTCTCAGAAACACAGGGAGGCTCCGCTGTTAACCTGTCCCTGACCAGTGCAGGCCCCTTGAGGGAAAGGCAGTGCTCCTTTTGTGTTCCTATCCCTGATACTTAGCTCCGTGGTGGGGATTCAGTAAACTGAGGCCCGTACAGGGCCTGGCGTGGGAAGCATGGCTGTGTGAGCCCTACCGGGCATTCTGACTGGCTTGGCACAGCACCAGGAACCCTGTGGACCTCCAGAGACAGTGTGGTGGCTTTCTCTGGCTCAGTCACTCCCAGCTGCCTCCCCGGCCCTCATCAGGCCTCCCACAGTCCCTTCGGGGAGCCCCTCTGACTGCTGTGTGCCCATGTGTGTATGTGTGTGTCAGTGCGTGTGCGCTCCCATGTGAGCAAGTTCCCTTGCTGTGTCCATCTCTCTGCTTTCTGTAGCACAAGAGGGAGCTAGGCCATTGTTTGGGACCGAGGAGAACCCCAAGCAGGAGGTGACTGATGGACCAGGCCCTGGAGACAGGCATCCTGGCCTGACCAGGGGGTGCAGCTTCCAAAAGAGGCAGGCTGGGCTGCAGAGTGGGGTGGGATGTCAAGTAACTAATCACAGCTGAGGTCTGGCTCCGGAGTTTACACAGCTGTGCAAACAAGCCGTGACCCGTGTACTGTGACCTGATAGAAATGGAGGGGCTGGCTGGAAACTCGGGCCGGGTGGAGAATTATGAATGCGCGATGTCAGCCCAAACCCTCACGCGGAAGATGACGTCACAGTGAGAATCCCTGTGCAGCTAAAGGAGCCTCAGGTCGTGCTTGGGAAAGGAATCATGTCTCCAGAGTGACCGAGGCCTGCAATGCCGTCGGTCCCAGCATCGTGGTGTCATGGCTGTCACCGAGGGCCGGGGCCCAGCATGAAACCCACCAGAGTGTCTCAGCTCAAGCCGCGGTCTTGCTGGAACCCTGGTCTTCTAGTGCTTAGCAGGGGGCACATGGCAGGCACTCAATAAGTGTTTGTTAAATGTAAGAATGGATGGCTGAATTAATCAACCAGTGAACAGTTCTGGATGGTTTACTGGAGGTCTGTTGGGATAGGAGTTCATTCTTAGGCCATCTCAGCCTCTGATTTTTATTTGGGACCGCAGAGTGGGGGTGGTGGTGATACTTCTCCCTGCAGTGGGGGGGCGGTAAGGTGAAGGCCAAGAGGTAGAAAGTAGGAAGATGTCAGTGGCAGAAAGGAAACAGGTCTAGAGAACATGGCCAGAGCTGATAACAAAATCTGAAACCGGCTTCAGTCGTCTGGAGTGAATAAGTCAATTTGAAGAAACCATTGGGGAAAATGGGTTTAAAGGTTTATCTGGATGTTGGGGTGGGCTAACTCTGGCCTGGAGCACTTGTGGCTCATTAGGGAAAAGACTTGACTGGCAGACCAAGATTTCCAGACCCTTCTGCCATCCTCCTTACTGGGCTCCCATTATAGGCAGTAATTTTTCTCAAGCTGTTTCTCTTTATTACACCTCCCACCCCCCAGTGAACCCCAGCAGTCCCTGGGGAGTCTGGATGCAGGGTGGGTGCGTGCATGGGAGGCTCCCCCACTGGGGCCAGGCGTCTGGGCTCTTGGCCCGACTTCTCTAGGGAGGATAGTGACATTTCACAGGGACCCAGGGCCTCAGGGCAGCATGTAAATGGACACGTTCCTCCCTCTTAGTCCTCCTCACTCCCACTACTAAGGCCCAGTGAGATTAGCCTGGAGCTCTGAGCAGAAAGAAATGACCATGGGAATGAGCACTTCCCTCACCCCAATTCCCCAGGAACCCAAGGCTGGGAGCGGAGAGTGGCCTCCCTGTGGGCCCAGGGCCATCACAGGCCTGGGGTTTGGGACTCCAGAGCGGAACCAGGGCTCACCTGTAGGCGATCCTTGCTTCGACTGTGGGTCTACCTGCGCCCCGCTGGACTTGAAGGAGAGCGTCTTTGCTCCCTGCTGCTTCTCCAGCTCCCCTAGAGGATGGAGAGGAACCCAACCTCAACCACAGTGAGATGGAAGAGGAGTGAGGAGAGAGCAGGGAGGGGGGCTGCTCCCTGACCCAGGCTCTAACATGTGGCCTGAGTCTGGCACCCTCTTCACAGCAAGTTAGAGACCCACTAGAACCTCAGTTTCTTCCTCTGTCTGTGGGGATGCTAACGGCTGCTCGAATGTCATAGAGGCAGCAGAAGAGGCGGAGAGGGCGGCAGGCAGTCTGGGTTTGGATCCTGGTTCTGGGACTTCTTAGCTGTGTGGCTATGGGCAACTTACTTAACCTCTCCATGCCTCACTCGAGGGGACAGCAGTGCCCACTTCCAAGTGTGGTTAAGAGGATGACAAGAGGAAATGCACCAAAGCCCTTTAGGAGGCAGCCCAGCTCATGGCAAGTGCTCAGTGAATATTAGCTTTTATGACAACGCGGATGAATCACCTGGCACAGAGGACCTCAGTGACGGCTGGGGCCAGCCTGCATCCCTTGCACCCGATGGGAAAGAGCCTGCCCAGCTGGCTGAGCTCCCCCAGGGAGGAGAGTCCCCACCTGAGAATGTCGATGCTGCCCAACCCCCAGGACATCCGCCTTGCCCTCAACCTTGATTCCTCTCACTACACTGTAAGCATGGTCCAGACATGATTCAATCACTCCTTCAGGGTCTCTCTTCCAGGAGATATAACTCAGGTTCCTTTTATTAAAGCTGCTCTCCTGGTTCCCATTTTCTGTGTCTCTAGTTGTCTATAATCCAGGGCCCTGGACTGCAAACCTCCAAGCCAGCACAGGTTGTCCTAACTGCCTGAATCACACCATCAGTCCATACTTCATACTTCTGCTGAGTGGGGGGTTGTCTCTCCCCGGAGAGGGGCTGTCTTGGCTTTGGAGAAATTAGCATCGTAATTATAAGCAGGGAGTCCGAGGAACTTGGTGCAAATCTTATTTTGTCACTGACTGTATGAACTTGGACAACCTCCTTCAGCTTGGTTCCCTATTTGTAAAATGAGGACAAGCCTACCTGCCTCATGGGCAGTGGTGGCAAGGATCAGATAACAGAAGAGGGCCGGCACGCAGCCCAGTGCCGGGCATGGAATAAACGGTGGCTCTGTTTCCATTTTCCTTTGTCAATTTCCTTCCCTCCCTGCCTCCCTGGCCCGTGCTTCATCTTTTCTTAGCTGTTGCTTCCCCTTCTCTGCATCTGAAGAGGAAGACCAGACGTGAGTGAGCCTCTCTCCCTGCTCCCCTGCCCTCTGGGCAGCAGGGAAGGACATTGCTCTTGACAGACCGATTCTGGCAATATCTACTCCTTTATGCTTTGGGAGGGTTGGGCATGCTGCTCCCAGGCAAATGGGGGCAAAGGGGCCTCTTCCAGCAGCGCACTGTGCCTCCCTGGGGCGGGGCAGAGCGATCTGTAACATTTCGACAATGACAGAAGTGACCTTTCAGGGTGTGTCCTTGAGAATGTTCAAGATCAGCAGCCAAGGTGGCATGTCGGAGCCTCCGGTCCCGCCGCTGAGCTCAAGCATGCCAGCAGAGTACAGCAGGGGAATTTACACGCCCCCCGCCCCCCCACTCCCCACCTCCGAGCCCTACAGTCTGGGCTGGTGGACTCCTCTTTCAACCTGACTGAGCTGTTTCCTTATGCTATTATAAACGGAACCTCTTTTGTCAACGTTAGGGTAGAAAGTACACGAACCTCAGAAGCAGACCTAAATGCAAGTGCCACGTCTACTCCTAAGATGCCTGATGTTAAACGCATCCCTTAACTTCCCCTGAGGCTGGTCTGTAAACTGGGGACAAGCACCACCTTGCAGCATCACTGTGAGCGCTGTAGGCAAACTGCCTGGCACATAGTAGGTGCTCCAAAAACGCTGATTAAAAAGCACCGGCCTGTCCCATTGCTGCCCTTCCCCCAAAGTCCCTCTGCTTTTCCTATTGCCTAATGGGTTTAAGTTAATTTAGAAGCACTTTCCAACAAACCGACCATAGAAGGCAGACCTGAAATCTGTCTGCTCTTTTCGTTTCTGAATCCACGGTTATTTGATTTCCCATGAAAGGCAGTCTGAAGCCAAGGGCGATGTTACAGCAGGAAAAGCTTGCAAGTGGGCACAGCTCGTGGGCCGTCACTGCTCTCTTCCTCAACCACCAAGTTACCTGGCAAACCACCTTCCCCTCCAGAAAGGCCCACGGAGTTTCTAAAATGCCTGAATTGGAGCACTCAAGAATCAGGCATTCCTTAGGGGAATCAAAAGACAGCTCCTAGATGAGGGATAGTCAGAAAACCAGGTAGAACCCTTCAAAAAGACCATATGGTGAAAAAATAAAGTGGGGGGGACGATCCTAGATGAGAAGAGATGAATGAAATGAAGCACACAGATGTAAGGTGTGAGCCAGACTGGATCCAGGGGTATGGTGGGAAGAGGAGCCCCCTGGCTCCTCTCGCTCGGCTGGCTCAGCTGCGCTGGTCAGACACAGCCAGTCTTCTGCTCCCAGGGGTCCACACACAGCCCCACAGCCTGGTGGGTGTGCACACAGGTGTGCACGCTCTAGCGACCCCCCCACTTCAATTGTGAAGAAATGCGAGCAGGTACAATGGGGCTGGAGCTGGGCTCGGAAGACGGGAGGGGCTTCGGCTCACCCCACCGCATTCACTCCCCAGCGGGGCCAGGAGTCAGACTCAAGCAGCCACAAGCAGCCTCCGTTCCCTGCTGACAGGGAGCCCACCTGCCCGCCCTGCCATGCGGCCCCCTGTGGCCCTTACACTCTATCCGGATCTGCTCGAGCTCTGTCACCTCAGCGATGGACTCCTTCAGATCCTCCACAAACTTCTGCATCTCGTCTGAGCCCAGGGCACAGAAATGCAGCACTTGCTTCTTCTCAGAGCCCGAAAGTGGGGTCACCAGGGTGATGCCGTGAGAGTAGTCTGGAAAGGAGACCCCAGGCCCCCGTGGCTGTGAGCAACAGCAGGGGAGGCTAGAGGCAGCCCCGTGGGGAGAATGACCAGGGATTCTGGGGCCCTTGTCCTCTCCCTCCTCCCTCCAGCCTCCAACTTTCCCCTCCAAAACCGCCTCTGCCACGCCTCCGGGTCTGAGGGAGACTTACACTCATTCTCAAAGAGATGGAACTGCATGCCCAGCAGGCCGACTGATTTGCAGAAGGTGTATGTGGAGGAGCTCTTCTTCTTTGGGCAAAGTTTCAGAATCTGTTCAGAGAGGGACAGAGACAAGCACTGACAGCGCACGTGTGTGTATGCACTCGGGTGCACACACGCACGGGGCACTGGGGAACACACGAGTGCATACAAAGAAACGTGAACACGCTTGCACACTTGGGATACATTCACACACATACACACGTTTCTATATACACACATGCATACACATTGCTATATATGTGTCTACACACATACACACGCGTGTATACACATGTATATAAATACACGCTATCTCAAAATATGGTGTTTTTTTTTAACTTGCTAAACCTCTCAGTAGCTCTTCCCACTGGAGTCAGAAGAAGCCAGCCCACACTCCCTGCCTCTCCCCATCTTTTCCGGGCCTCACTCTGGATTTATGCTGGGTCCTACTGTCCTCCTTTCCGTGGCCTGAATAGGGCAAGCTTAGTCCTCCTGCAGGCCCTTTGCACAGGCTATCCTGGGGCCGCAGCCTTCCCTGCAGCTTTTTGCATGGCTGGGCCACTCTCATTACTTACATCTCAACTCAGATGTGCCCTCCTTAGGAATCCCCTCCCTGTGCCCAAGTAACAAACAGAAACAAACTGCACCAAATTCCCCCTCACCGTTGCTTGCTTTCATGTCACCTTCTTCCCAATTTGATAATATCTTCTTAATTTCTTAGTTATTTCCATCTCCCTCCCCAAGGAAAATGGAAACTTAGCCAGTTGCTCAATACACAAATGCTTCCTCAGCGCCTTTCCTCCAGCTGGGCCCTGGAGCCACTGGAGCCACCAAAAGAGAGAAATAAATAACTACAGCATTCTGAAGGAGGTCCCCAGGGACAGGGCTGAGGCTGAGCAGGGGCCACAGGGTACCCCGGCCTGGCCAGTCCACTCACCACCAGCAGGTCGTTGAAGAGGAACACCTCCCTCTGATGCGCGGCCTGTTTCTGCAGCTTGTTCACATCCGTCAACTCGAAGAGACGGCTGCAGCAGACCAGGCGGCGGTGGGGCACGGACAGCACCTGGAGCAGGGGCGTGGCCATTGAAAAGAGCTTCCAGGTTCTTCAAATATGGCCGACGTCAACCAGTTTCCCTCTAAGACCTTCTGGAGGGCCCCCCCAACCACCCAGGCTGCCGGCTGCCGGGCGGCACCTCTGTCCCCTCGTGGCC
>PISX010029041.1:0-20663 GCA_004024625.1 Mellivora capensis | reverse complement strand
TTGATATTTATTTATTTTTAATTTAATTTATTTATATTTAAATAATTATTTAAATATAATTTAATTATAATTATATATAAATAAAATATATAAATGTAATAAATGTATATAAATAATAATGTATATAAATAAATAATTATTTAAATATGATTTAAATTATCTTTAAATATAATTTAATTATTTAATTATATTGTTTGAATATAATTTAGATATAATTTAAGTATAATTATATATGAATAAAAATATAAATATATATAAATGTAAAAAATATATAAATGTATGAATTTGATCTGGGAGCTGATATATATATATCAGTTGATATATATATATATATCTATGTACATATATATAGTATATATGTATATATTATAGGTCACAGTGACACTGAGGCCTAAGCTGAACTTTATTTTACAATTCTCTTTGTCCCGGGGCACCTGGGTGGCTCAGTCAGTTAAGCATCTGCCTTCAGCTGCGGTCATGATCTCAGGGTCCTGAGACTGAGTCCCACATTGGGCTCAGTGGGGAGCCTGCTTCTCCCTCTCCCTCGGCCCCTTCCCCTGCTTGTCTACTGTACGCACACTCTCTATCTCTCATTCTCAAATAAATAAATAACTAAAATCTTAAAAAACAACGACACCCCTACCCCACAATTCTCTTTGCCCCAACCCCAGACAAAGCAGGGCAATAGAAGAAACATGTGACAGTTGTCCTCAAAGTTGAGGTCAATCCCAGGCTTGATTTATTCAGGTCCTGCATGGCCACTTGAACAGGGGGCTCCTGCCAGGTCCAGGTTCAGAGCTGGGTGAAGCTCCTGGGCTCTTCCCGGCTCAGCCTGGCTTCCCTTAAGGAGGCTGAGCTTCTGGGCAGGCTGGGTGGCTGAACCAAATATTTGCCAGAGAATGCATCTTTCTTACTACTCTCCTTATAGGGTAACTACTTAGAATTTATGGAGTGATCCCATCAGCTTTTACAGCGCGTGTGTGTGTGTGTGTGTATGTGTGCATGCCAACTGTCCTGGGTGATCCTTCTAGTCCAGAACAATCAACCAATCCTTATGCACTGTGTGGGAGGGCCGCCCCAGAATTCTGGGTAGCACAGAGATGAGGCAGGAAAGGCAGTATGCCCACAAGCAGCTTCTAGGCTTGTGCCTCTCCAAGGCGAGGGGAGAGTGGTATGTGCCTTAGTGAAGAGCAGAGCAAAGATGGCCGGATGTGCGTAGAGAGCAAGGGAGGATCAATTTCAATCAGAAGAACCAGGAAAAGAGTGCTTTAAAAGGTGGCATTTAAACCCAGCCTCGCACACTGGGTAGGATGTGGGCTGGCAGTCGGGGGGCGGGGGGCAGTGACTCAGGCAGGGAAGGCCAGGCTCAGAGGACTGGTCTGACTGGTGCGGAGAGAAGCAGTTGGGGAGGCATTTGGGGGGCAGATGTGGCTAGGCCTCGGCTGTCAGGTGAAGGAGTTGAGACCATGTGAATGCCAGGAAAATAATTTGGGTGACTTTGGGCAGCCTGGAAAAGGGGCCTCCTGCTGAGTTGTGTGGGTTTGGGTTCCTCAGCAAAATCTGTCCTCTCCATCTTGTGAGGATCCAAAAATGCTGTTTTGTTATAACTATCCTCTTCTTTTTTTTTTTTAAGATTTTATTTATTTATTTGACAGAGAGAGAGAGACAACGAGAGAGGGAGCACAAGCAGGAGGAGTGGGAGAGGGGGAAGCAGGCTTCCCCCTGAGCCAGGAGCCTGATGTGGGGCTCGGCCCCAGGACCCTGGGACCATGACCTGAGCTGAAGGCAGAGGCATAGCATGTATCTTCTCATTATAATGGGCCAGGCTCCTCTCCACGCACAGACAAACCCTTCCCGTCTTGTTCTGTGACTGTCACATTTGTCATCGTCCTTAAGGAGTAACCGCTCTCAGTGACGGAGCATCTGTCACCTGCCAGGCACCTTGGTGAGTTTCTTACATGTCTTATTTCTTTTAATTCTCTTGAAAACCTAAGGTGGGAAATATTTCCCCTACTTTTCAGACAAAGAAACGGAGTCCCGGTGTGGTTCCGTGAGTCCTAAGACCACCCAGCTTGGAAGCAGCAGAAAAATGATCTGATCTGATTCTTTTGCTTTCTGTTTGTTCTCCTGTCCAAGCATCTGGAGCTTGCAGTGTTGACAAAGAGTGGCAGCTGGTGATGGGGATGCTCAACACACGACATGCATGAAGTCCCCACAGAAACGACATAAGGGAAGTCCTGCTGATGTTATTCCCATTTTACAAATGAGGAAACTGTCTCAAAGTTGCATATATTTTGCCCACGGTCACAAAGCTACCAGGTGGCAAAACCAGGATCAGAACTCGGGCTCCAAGCCCATGGTTTTAATTACTCTGTTATCATCAATTGTCAGGACTGTGGTGCAGGGACTAGGGTCTGACACGGTGCCAGGTAAATAGGGGCTCCTTCCATGAATGTTTTTTATTTTATTTTACTTTATTAACATATAATGTATTACTTGCTTCAGGGATACAGGTCTGTGAATCATCAGTCTTAGACAATTCACAGCACTCACCATAGCACATACTCTCCCCAATGTCCATAACCCAGCCACCCTATCCATACACCCCACCCCCAGCAACCCTCAGTTTGTTTCCTGAGATTAAGAGTCTCTTATGGTTTGTTTCCCTCCCTGGCCCCTCTCGTTTCATTTTTTTCCCTCCTTTCCCCCCAGGACCTCCCTGCCCTGCCTTTCAAATTCCTCATATCAGACAGATTATATGATAATTGTCTTTCTCTGACTTACTTATTTTGCTTAGCATAATACCCTCTAGTTCCATCCACATTGTTGCAAATGAGAATATTCAGGGTTTTTTGATGGCTGCATAGTATTCCATTGTATGTATATACCACATCTTCTTTATCCATTCAAATGTTGAGGGACATCTAGGTTCTTTCCATAGTTTGGATATTGTGGGAATTGCTGCTATATGTGGGAATTGCTATAAACATTTGGGTGCACATGCCCCTTCGGATCACTACATTTGTATTTTTAGGGTAAATACCCAGTAGTGTGATTGATGGGTCATAGGGTAGCTCTATTTTCAACTTTTTGAGGAACCTCCATACTGTTTTCCAGAGTGGCTGCACCAGCTTGCATTCCCACCAACAGTGTTGGAGGGTTTCTCTTTCTCCACTTCCTTGCCAGTATCTGTCATTTTCTGACTTGTTAATTTTAACCATTCTGACTGGTGTGATGATATACCATGGTTTTTATTTGTATTTCCCTGATGCCAAGTGATGTTGAGCACTTTTTCATGTGTCTGCTGGCCATTTGGATGTCTTCTTTGCAGAAATGTCTGTTCATGACTTCTGCCCCTTTCTTGATTGGATTATTTGTTCTTTGGGTGTTGAGTTTGAGAAGTTCTTTATAGATTTTGGATATTAGCCCTTTATCTGATATGTCCTTTGCAAATATCTTCTTCCATTCTGTTGGTTTTCTTTTGGTTTTGTTGACTGCTTCCTTTGCTGTGCAAAAGCTTTTGATCTTGATGAAGTCCTAATAGTTCATTTTTGTCTTGCTTTCCTTGCCTTTGGTGATGTTTCTAGGAAGAAGTTGCTGTGGCTGAGGTCGAAGAGGTTGATGTCTGTGTTCTCCTCAAGGATATTAATGGATTCCTGTCTCACATTGAGGTCTCTCAATAATTTTGAGTCTAGATTTGTGTGTGGTATAAGGAAATGGTCCAGTTTCATTTTTCTGCATGTGTTTGTCCAGTTTTCCCAACACCATTTGTTGAAGAGACTCTCTTTTTATCATTGGACATTCTTTCCTACTTTGTCGAAGATTAGTTGACCACAGAGTCGAGGGGCTATTTCTGGGCTCTCTATTCTGTTCCATTGTCTGTTTTTGTGTCACTACCATACTGTCTTGATGATTGCAGCTTTGTAATAGAGCTTGAAGACTGGAATTGTGATGCCACCAACTTTGGCTTTCTTTTTCAACATTCCTCTGGCTATTCGGGGTCTTTTCTGGTTCCATGTAAATTTTAGGATTATTTCTTCCATTTCTTTGAAAAAATTGATGATATTTTGATAGGGATTGCATCAATGTTTAGATTGCTCTAGGTAGCATAGGCATTTTCACAATATTTGTTCTTCCAATCCATGAGTATGGAACATTTTTCCATTTCTTTGTCTCCTCCTCAATTTTTTTCATGAGTACTTTATAGTTTTCTGAGTACAGATTCTTTGCCTCTTTGGTTAGGTTTATTCTTAGATATCTTATAGTTTTGGGTGCAAATATAAATGGGATCAACTCCTTAATTTCTCTTTCTACTGTCTTGCTGTTAGTGTATAGAAATGCAACTGTTATCTGTGCATTGATTTTATATCCTGATACTTTTCTGAATTTCAGTACGAGATCTAACAGTTTTGGAGTGGAGTCTTTTTGGTTCCACATAAAGTGTTATATCATCTGCATAGAATGAGAGTTTGACTTCTTCTTTGCTGATTCATATGCCTTTTATTTCTTTGTGTTGTCTGATTGCTGAGGCTAGGAATTCTAGTATTATGTTGAATTCCTGTGGTGATTGTGGACATCCCTGCCGTGTTCCTGACCTTAGGGGAAAAGCTCTCAGTTTTTCCCCATTGAGAATGATGTTTGCTGTTGGTTTTTCATAGATGGCTTTCATGATATTGAGGTATGCACCCTCTATCCCCACACTGTGAAGAGTTTTGATCAAGAAAGGATGCTGTATTTTGTCAAATGCTTTTTCAGCATCTATTGAGAGTATCATATGGTTCTTGTTCTTTCTTTTATTAATGTATTATATCACAGTGATTGATTTGTGGATGTTGAACCAGCCTTGCAGCCCAGGAATATATCCCAGTTGGTCATGGTGAATATTCCTTTTAATGTACTGTTGGATCCTATTGGCTACTATTTTGGTGAGGATTTTTGCATCCATGTTCATCAAGGATATTGGTCTGTAATTCTCCTTTTTGATGGGGTCTTTGTCTGGTTTTAGGATCAAGGTAATGCTGGCTTCATAAGATGAGTTTGAAGATTTTCCTTCCATTTCTATTTCTTGCAACAGTTTCAGAAGAATAGGTATTAATTCTTCTTTCAATGTTTGGTAGAATTCCCCTGGGAAGCCGTCTGGCCCTGGGTTCTTGTTTGTTGGGAGATTTTTGATGACTGCTTCATTCTCCTTACTGCTTATGGGTCTGTTCAGGTTTTCTATTTCTTCTTGGTTCAGTTTTGGTAGTTTATACATCTCTAGGAATGCATCCATTTCCTCCAGATTGTCAAATTTGCTGGTGTATAGTTGCTCATAATATGTTATAATTGTTTGTATTTCTTTGTTGTTGGTTGTGATCTCTCCTCTTTCATTCATGATTTTATTAATTTGGGTCCTTTCTCTTTTCTTTTTGATGAGTCTGTCCAGGGGTTTGTCAATATTATTAATTCTTTCAAAGAACCAGCTCCTAGTTTTGTTGATTTGTTCTACTGTTCTTTTGGTTTCTATTTCATTGATTTATGCTCTGACCTTTATTATTTCTCTTCTCCTGCTGGGTTTAGGCTTTCTTTGCTGTTCTTTATCCAGCTCCTTTAGGTGTAGGGTTAGGGTGAGTACTTGAGAACTTACTTATTTCTTGAGAAAGTCTTGTATTGTTATATCCTTTCCTCTCAGGACTGCCTTTGCTGTGTCCCAAAGATTTTGAACAGTTGCATTTTCATTATTATTTGTTTCCATGAATCTTTTCAATTCTTCTTTAATTTTCTGGTTGACCCATTCATTCTTTAGTAGGTTGCTCTTTAGCCTCCATGTATTTGAGTTCTTTCCAACTTTCCTCTTGTGGTTGAGTTCTAGTTTCAAAGCATTGTGGTCTGAAAGTATGCAGGGAATGATCCCAATCTTTTGGTACCAGCTGAGACCTGATTTGTGACCCAGGATGTTTTCTATTCTGGAGAATGTTCCATGTATGCCAGAATAGACTGTGTATTCTGTTGCTTTGGGATGAAATGTTCTGAATATATCTGTGATGTCCATCTTGTCCAATGTGTCATTTAAGGCCTTTATTTCCTTATTGATCTTTTGCTTGGATGATCTGTCCATTTCAGTGAGTGCGGTGTTAAAGTCCCCTACTATTATTGTATTATGGTTGATGTGTTTCTTTGATTTCATTATTAATTGGTTTATATAGTTGGCTGCTGACATGTTAGGGGCATAGATATTTAAAATTGTTAGGTCTTCTTGTTGGACAGACCCTTTGAATATGATATAGTGTCCTTCCTCATCTCTTGTTATAGTCTTTGGCTTAAAATCTAATTTATCTGATATAAGGATTGCCACCCCTGCTTTCTTTTGTTGTCCATTAGCATAGTAAATTGTTTTCCACTCCCTCACTTTAAATCTGGAGGTGTCTTTGGGTCTAAAATGAGTTTCTTATAGATAGCATATTGATGGGTCTTGTTTTCTTTATCCATTCTGATACCCTGTGTCTTTTGTTTGGGGTATTTAGTGCATTTACGTTCTGGGTAAGTATTGAAAGATATGAATTTAGTGCCATCGTATTGCATGTAAGGTGACTGTTACTATATTTTGTCTCTGTTCCTTTCTGGTCTGTTACTTTTAGGACCCATTTCAATATTTACTGTAGGTCTGGTTTGGTGTGTGCAAATTATTTTAGTTTTTGTTTGTCCTGGAAGCTTTTTATCTCTCCTTCTATTTTCAGTGACAGCCTAGCTGGTTATAGTGTTTTTGCTATTAGTATATATGCTATTCTGCATATTTCCTCATTTAGTGCTCTGAGTATATCATTCCAGTCCTTTCTGGCTTGCCAGGTCTCTGTGCATAGTTCTATTGCCAATCTAATATTTCTACCATTATATATTACAGACCTCTTCTCTCGAGCTGCTCTCAGGATTTTCTCTTTGTCCTGAGACTTGTAAGTTTTACTATTACTTGATGGGGTGTGGACGTATTTTGATTGATTTTAAGGGGGAGTTCTCTGTGCCTCCTGGATTTTGGTGCTTTTTCCATTCACTAAAATAGGAAATTATCTGCTATAATTTGCTCCAATATAGCTTGTGTCCCTCTTTCTTCTTCTTCTGGGATCCCAATTATTCTAATATTATTTCATCTTATGGTATCACTTATCTCTCAAATTCTCCCCTTGTGGTCCAGTAATATCTCTCTTTTTCTCAGCTTCTTTATTTTCCATCATTTGTTCTTCTATATCACTAATTTTCTCTTCTGCCTCATTTATCCTAGCAGTAAGAGCCTCCATTTTTTATTGCACCTCATTAATAGCTTTTTTTGATTTCAACTTGGTTAGATTTTAGTTCTCTTATTTCTCCAGAAAGAGATTCTCTAGTGTCTTCCATGCTTTTTTTTTTCAAGCCCAGCTAGCACCTTGATAATCATCATTCTTAACTCCAGTTCTGACATCTCACTAATATCCCTATTGATTAGGTCTTTAGCTGTCAGTACTGCCTCTTGTTCTTTTTTTGAGGTGAGTTTTTCTGCCTTGTCATTTTGTCCAGATAAGAATAGGTGAGTAAGAGAACAAAATACTAAAAGGATAGCAATGACCTCAGAAAAATATACACTAACCTAATCAGAAGAGACCTGAAGCTAGGGGGAGAAGAAAGGGGGGGGAAATCTGTATCTATATCTATAATATATATATATCTATATATAGATATATATAACATATATATAGACTGATGAATAGAATAGACCCACACACTTGATTTGGGTGTATTTTGGTCTGTTAGAAGAAACTCTGAAAATGTTAAAGAAAGAAAAACTTATATTTATACAAAAATAAGGGTAAACACGATGAAGGGATAGAATCTGACTGTAAAGATGAAAACTAAAAAGGATTCTAAAAAAGGAATTGATCAGAAGTTGGTTGAAAAAGAAAAAGAAAAAAGAAATGAATGTGATCAGGTTGGAGACTAGAATAAAGCTATGGGCTAGATTTAAGGTATATTTTGATCTGTTAGAAGAAACTGTATCCCAAAATTTTAAAGAAAGAAAAACCTATATGGATACACAAATAAGTTTAAATGCAATGAAGGGATAGATTATGACTATAACAATGAAAATTAAAAGAGTTTTTAGAAAGGTGTTAAGAAAAAATAGATAAAAAATGTTAAAATAAGGAGGAAAAACTTTAGAAATAGAATAAGAAAAAAATTAAAAAGATTTAACTTTGAAAGACTAAAGAATCATGGGGAAAGAGCCATGAATTCTATGTGCTGCATTCCCATAGTTCTGGAGTTCTGCAGTTCTCATTTATCAGTGAACTTGGTCTTGGCTGGATATTCTTGCTGATCTTCTGGGGGAGGGGCCTGTTGGAGTGATTTTCAAATGTCTTTGCCAGAGGCAGAATTACAGCACACTTGCCAGGGGCCAGGCTAAGTAATCTGCATTGTTTTGGTTTTAGGAGCTTTTGTTCCCTGAACATTTTCCATAGAGCTTTGGAGGAGGGGAATGAAAATGGCGGCCTCCCAATCTCTGGCCTGGAGGAGCTGAGAGCTCGGGGCCCCAGTCCTCAGTGTGCCCTTAGAGAAAAGTAGTCAATGCCTCCCAGCTCCTTGGTTTCCAGCCTCACTCTGAGCTCACTGGGCCTGTGATCAAGCATTTGTATCTCAGGCACACAGCCCCATTTGGAGTCTCCAAACCCAGCAGATTCCTGCAGTGTGTTTCCACTGCTCCTCCCAGAGGAGGAAGGAGGGAGGTCTCCCTGGATCTTCCACTTGTGGGGACTCTGCTCCAAGAGCAGTGGTCTGACTATACCTTGGATCATGGTTTAAGGCAACCCTGAGCTGAGAGCCCCTCCTCAGCTCTGTCTCTGCAGCCAGCTTCCCCACTCCTGATACCTGGGAGCTCTGCTGCACTCAGACATCCCTGGTCTTTTTGTGACCCCATGGGTCCTGAGACCACACTGTCCCTGCGAGGGTGTCACCCCTGCTTAGCCTCTGTAGTGATGTCCCTCAGTGGAACAGACTTCTAAAAGTTCTAATTTTGTGCTTCGCTGTTCAACCGCTTGCCGGGAGCTGGCCCCTCCCCTTGTGGTCTCTCTTCCCGTTGCCTAAGATTCACTTTTCTGCACATTCTACCTTCCAGAAAGTGGTCGATTTTCTGTTCCTAGAATTGTTGCTCTTTGTCTCTTCAATCTTCTGTTGAGTTTGTAGGTGTTTAGAATGGTTTAATAACTGTCTAGCTGAACTCCTGGGACCCGATGATATTTAGTCTCCTACTCCTCTGCCATCTTGCTCCTCTCCTTCTCCATGAATATTTTTGAATACATCTTTGAATGTTTTATGAATGAAATTAAGCAAACAAATGAGTGGATGGAATAACGAAAGAATGAATTATGTGTATAACACCAAACCTTAGTTCTCGATTTTCTCCTGGACTCCATGTTAGGACTTTGGTGAACCTCTCCTGCCAGAGTGGATGATATCACCAGGCCATGTGTGTGTGGTCCAGAGAGCTGGGCACTCCACAGATGTGGACATGGGGTCAAGTGCTGAACACCATACTTTGCAGTCAGTTGGGATTTATCTGGAGGAATGAATCTTCTATACCATGTCCTAGTGCTAAATGAGTTATGTAGCCTGCCTTAATAGTAATAATTCAGTTATGAGTAATATGGAAAAATCACAAATATGTTGGGATATTTTGGTGGCTTTGTTTTTAAACTAAGTCAACTTACTTCTTCTCTGTTATGACCACTGAAATAAAAAAGTGACTTATATTTTTAAGAAAAGTTTTAGATTTATAGAAAACCTGTAAAGTTAATAAAGAGTTTTTACACATAGACCTCAGCCAGATTTCCCTACTGTCAACAGCTTACATCTCTGTGATATGTCAGCTTAACTAAGGTAACAACGTGGGTAGGTACTTTAACAATGAGACTCCACACTTAACTCAGATTTCACTAGTTTCCCCCCAATGTCCTTTTTCAACTCCAAGATCCCATCCAAGATACCACATTGTAGTTAGCTGTCATGTCTCCTCATACTCCTCTGGCCTGTGTCGGTTTCTTGGACTTTTTTTTTTTTTGTGATTCATGACTTTGACAACACTGAGGAGTACTGGTCAGTAGGTGTCTTGTAGAATGCTCCTGAAATTTGGATTTGTCTGATGTTTTTCTCATAGTCAGTCTGGGATTATGAGTTTTGGGAGGAAGACAACAGAGACAAAGTACCATTCTCATTGCCTCATATTACTATGCATACTATGGCTAATTTTCTTTTAAGATTTTATTTTATTTAGAGAGCAAGTGGTGGGGGGCAGTGGGAGGGACAGAAGGAGAGGGAGAAGATCTCAAGCAGATTCCACACTGAGTGTGGAGCCTGATGTGGGGCCCAATTCCAGGACCCTGAGATCATGACCCAAACTGAAACCAAGAGTCTGATGCATCATTAACTGAGCCACCTAGGAGCTGCAAGACTACCACCAAATATTTTAAAGCTAAATCTTTAATTTTATTTTTGATATTTGTAGCTCCACAGTCTTCCCTTTGCAGTTTTTCTGAGGGCCTCATTGATTCTATTGCAGATAGCAAGCTCTCCTGCTAGCTCACTGGGTCCTACCTAAGTCTTTTTTTTTAAGATTTTATTTATTTATTTGACAGACAGAGATCACAAGTAGTCAGAGAAGGAGGAAGAGAGCAGAGGAAGCAGGCTCTCCATGGAGTAGAGAGCCTGACATGGGGCTCGATCCCAGAACCCTGGGATCATGACCTGAGCCTAAGGCAGAGGCTTTAACCCACTGAGCCACCCAGGAGCCCCAGGTCCTACTTAAGTCTTAATAGCAAAGCATTTTGCAAGGGGTTTGGCTGGAGCCATTTTTGCCTAGCATGGAAAAGACAATCTCGGCTTACTAGTCAGATGAGTTTCTCCTGGTTGAGATGTAGAGCACTTTTTTCATGCCTGCTGATAGATAAATGGAGGGCTTTCTAGTTCTTAATAGTGTAGCTGTCACCCACAAAAAAAAAAAACAAAACACTAATCATCTTGATGGGGTAGCTGAAACAGCTTACAAGGACGAAGCCATAGGAAAAAATAGAAATGTGTCTACAAGCATGTTTTTCATAGATGGATGGCAAATTCCATGCTTACTTTTTTTTTTTTTAAGAATATAAAACTATCAATAAAGATGATCTCCAAATTGTCCTTGTTTGGAGGTATGCACTGTTCCCTGAGTGAAAAAACCAGCCTCTCTCACTGGCTTTCCTCATTCCAGCCTCTCCATCTCTTTCTTGGGAAGGTCCAGCAAAGCTACATCCATTATCAGGAACTTACATCCATTATCTCCATTTAAAACTACTTTGCTGCTGGGTTTCAACCATGTTTTGTCCATACTTATGAAACATGAAAGGGTTATACATTTCAGGAAAGTCAACAAGTCTTGGACAAAGAGAAAGCATTAAAGCAATTTCCGAATGACAACAATCCTCCTTATCCTTCAGGAGGCCAAAGGGAACAGATTTGTCCTGGAGTTTGTCTCACTGGATTTTAGTTTGTTTATTTCCTTTCTTTAATATTTTTGGTGTATGTCTCTCTGCACTTTTAGACAGAACAGCACTCCTGCAAGGAAAGATAGCATCAGACTGTTTATTGTAGATCTTGGCTTAAGGCACAGATGTTTTGGCTCACTTAATAATAAACCATTCTTTAACCTATTTTTAATTTTAGTTCATGAAGTAATAGGAAAATATAGCAACTAGTTGAATGTGCTCTTAGGGAGAGAGGAAGAGAGAGAAGGAGAGGGAGAGAGAGAGAGAAAGAGAGCAAACTAATTGGAGGTAGATGGTTCTAGTTAAGTCCTAGGCCAGCTTTAAGATCGTGCCATGAAAATGTTCCATTCCTCTTTCCCATCGTCACCCTTGCCTTGACTTTCACCATTTCACCATTTACTACCTCATCTTCTTGATCCCTTCCCCTGGTGTGGATCCTGCTCAAGTCATGGACGTACTTTTCTGGCTGACATCTATGTCTTCCTTTTGGATGTCAGGACTTAGGGTGACAGATCCCCCACATCTCCTGCCTGGCCATCCCTGAGGGAGCCCCGAAGATTTCGAGCTTAGTATGATCCCAACCTCCTTCCAAAATGAGAATTGTTTGGTTTGATTCCTGGAAAAGCTCATGAACAGACCCCATGTGCAGGAAGATGGGCCCGTGCAAGGGAGCCAGTCCATCCAGACAGCCCACCCACCCAGAGCGGGGCCTCTGCTGGTCCCCATGGCTTGGGCAGGCAGGCAGGCTGCTGGGTAGGGGGAGGCGGGGGCTTATGGGGGAGGGATAGGAGTCTACCAATGGGCTCATCTACTTCTGACAGGTGGGGCCACACACGAAACCCTTGGGTCCTTTGACTCTTAGGAACCAGGTAACGACATGCACGGTTTCAAGTCTCCATGTCAAACCAGCAGTTTTCAGGTGGCAGCACCAAGGCCTGGGAGGAGACCGTTGTGTGGGCCAAGGAGCTGCAGCCACTGCTAGGGGTTGGCATCTGTAAGTGGTTCAGCACACACATGGGTTTTGGTTTCCCATCGGGGTTGCCCTTGACCCCCTGGTGGGTGTCTCTGTGGACCAGAGCAAGTTGCACATGGTGCGGTGCAGTTTACCTTTAAGAAGTTGGCCAAGGGCCAGGACCCTATCCGACTCACCATCAGTGAGTGAGAGGCGCCCAAAGGGAGGAACAGGCAGAAGTGCAGATCCGAGCCGGGGGCAGGTGCTACACCGTGGAGGGTTACTTCTGCCAGAGCAACAGCCATATGGTGGCCTCCTGTCCCCAGAAGGCCCAATAGGCCCCCAGATCACAGGGAAAGCCGGCCTACTTCCTGGAGAAAGAAGAAGATGAGGTCCCTACCCCTGGCCTGCTCCCAGAGGCCCAGTGCTGAAATGGAGTGGGTGGGGGCTCATCTTTTGCCATCAGGAAGATTTGAAGAGCTGGCATCCGTGGGCAGAGTGGAGAAAGTGGGGACAAGACTAAGGGTAGGAGGCAGCGGGCTCTTCCATGCATCACGGGGGTCCACAACATCACCCCCCTTCCCTCTTGGCAGGGTGGGGGAAGGGGTGAGGCAAATGAACTCCAACCTTGCTCAATCCAAATGCTCCCGAGGGCTTTGAGGGAGCACCCATTGCTGGGTGCTTTTCCTTAGTCTCTGTCCCCAGAATCTCTGGCTTTTGAAAGTGGCCTGGAGAGGGACATGGTTTTCTTTTCAAAGGAGATGTGATAGTAACTTACCCCATGCCAGAGCGTAGAGATTGAGCCTGAGACCAGATTGATGGGGCCAACAGCTCGAACCACTGGCTCCTGTGGGACGGAGACTCTCAGGGGTGAGGCAGGGTTTTCCCACATCTTGTTTCATAACCCGCTCGGGGGAGAGGGTGCTGAGGACTGTACCAAGCCATGGGTTGTGACAGTGGACAAAGGCATCAGACCGGCTGCTGCTAAGCTGACTCCCACCGCACTCTGAGCTGGTGGAATTTTGTTTGTTTCCTTGCGTAACTGCACCTTGGGCTCCACTTTGTCCAGGATGACAACTGCATGACCTGTGTGCATATGACATATCTTGTGTATCTTAACTTTTTTTTCTGATAATATAAATATTGTGATTTTGTGTTTCTGTGCAGTTGAATCTTCAGGTTCTCCTCCCTGCACGTCATTCTTGGTTACACGAGTGATCTCGGGGCTCAGTCGGCCACAGCTCCCCTTTTGCAGAGCAGAAGGCTTTTTGTTTGATCACAGTGGAGGACATCTATTCGGAAGGCGTAACCTATTGACCTGCCTCCCTTTTGCCAATCGGAGTTGGCTTTCCTGCCCTTGTGTCTTGTTGAAATCGCTCTACCTTCCATGTTCCATGAGAGACTAGGTCTTCATTTGGTGGCCCCGTGACTTGATTCTTTCTATTGGAAGATTAGAAATTGGTCTGAACAGGAAAAGGTGGTACAGGAGGGTGAGGAGAGGCTGTACTAGGGGAAAGATGTAGAGGGGAAGCCAAGATTAGCTGAGGGTTGTCTCTACATGTAATAAAGGATTCCTGTCGGGACTTCTAATCCTGGGGCTCGGGACTCACTTTATAGACTAGATCCATCCTTCACTGGATTGGAGTAGACCTACTATGTGCAACAGGGTGTGTCGGGGGCAGGAGTGTGTGTTTGTGCTAAAAAAAAAATGAGTTGGTTAAGGATAACTTTAAGAAAAATACCCCTTGTACCCAGTTTGAGCTGCTCAGGGATGAGCTTGTGAAGCAGAGTCTATATTTCTTAACCTTTATGAATCCTGGGCTTTTCCTGTTGGCTTCCAGAGAGACTATAAGCTGTGGCTTCTTTGTGGCACCCAAAACCAGTGTCCTGTGTATTGCCACTGTCATTAGTGTGATAGCTAAAGGAGGAAATAGGTTTTGTTTACATGCTGTGAGATCCCCACAAACCTTGTTGTGTTGAAACAGGCAAAGGCAACAGAACGCATTGGGTGATGTGTGTCTGATCCTGGGTTCTTGTCTCCCTCACTCGCTGCCCCCTCTGGTTATCTGTTTGCCTGGGTCTTGTAAGACTTCACAAATAGCTGATTGGGTGGCTGCTTTGTGTAAATATGTTGGTTTTCTCTATGTTCTCCTGGGATTTTACTGTTTACACACTTCTTTTTGTATTGAGAAAAACACCAAAGCATCTTTGACAAAATGTTTAGAACCAGGAAAAGAATCTGGAGCCTAGCTTGGTGACACCTCTTAAAGTGTGAGGGTCTTGAATCATCCTCTCTTTTGTGCTCCCCTTTCCCTATTTCCTATTTTGGGCCAGATCTTCTGTCCTAAAAACTTGATTCCCACCCTATCCCTTCTATTCCCCTCCCCCAAAAAGCCTCCCACCATGTACACACTTAAATCCTGAAGAATCTACAAACACTCAATCCCTGTTCCCAATCTCTTATGTCAAGACCATTCCTAGATAGGATTCATACTAATACACTACTATTTGGATAGCTCAAACCTCCTTTACTTTCTAATCTTGGAGTAGAGAGACGCAGAAGCAATGGGGGGGGGGGCGACCATGTAGTAAGCAGGGTTGGGATACCAAGAAAGGGAAGATGAATGTATACCCACGTCACTCAGGAACTTTTGAAACTTAATGTCAAAGTGGCCACAAGATTGTTTAGTAGGACACAGACAAATGTAGCTCCATGTTTACTGTTAGAAACCAAAGCTTTGTGTGAAATCTTGAATTTACAGGAGTGGGGACGGCGAGGAAAGCTTACGCCTATGTGTTCTTTCCCTGATCCCTTCCCCTCATATCTGAACTGCGGGGGACTCAGCCCCCTTGGGGTTAGGGACTCCGTCTCGGAGTCTTATACTTATTTGGTGGTTGATTTTTGTTATGATTTTTGTTTGTTTGTTTTTTTTTGTTTGTTTTTGTTTTGTTTTGTTTGATTTTTGTTATGTTCAGTACTTCCTTTCCCACTTGCTGTTGTTCTGTAACCCACATGCTGACCTTTTCCCCTTCTCTCTTTACTCTGGGAAAACACAATGAATATATAAAAATTTGTTGGTACTGATAGAAAACAGAACACAAGGGGGATGCTGATGATAATACTAAGGGCATAGATAGTAGGGATGGAACAGGGGTTCTGCGGAACATTTACAAATACCATCTCGTCTAATCCCTGCAAGAATTCTATCATCGAGGGACTTTTGTTATTCATATTTTACCTTATGGGAATGAAGGTTAGTTCAGAGAGGTTAAATAACTTGTCCCAAATTATACAGCTAGGAAGAGTTGGAGCCAGGTTTCAAACTAGTTTGATCTGAGTGTTGAGCCTTCCTGAATAACTCTGCTCTATTAAGTTAAACCAAAAAAAAAAATCTCATGACCAGGTGCTGAGAGATGTGAGTGTGGACGTGTATTTGTTCTATGTGTACACGTGTACATATACGTCTTCATGTTCACGGACATGTGTGTGTGTGTGTATACACCTGCCTTGCTTGTGTAGGCAAGTGTGTCTTTGTCCACATGTGGGTGCCGATGGGTGCTGCATGTTCACCTACATATATGCATCAGCGTGCATGTCTCTACACATGTGTTTTTGTCAACACATGTGTTTTTGTGTGATGCGTGCATGTGTGTGTGACTGTCTATGCACGAATGCGTGTGTGTGTGTGGTTTTATAGCACAGTGACAATATAGCTGGGAAAGGGTCTGGGTAAAAATTAAAGCTTGATGTGTAATTCATGGGTACCCATTTTTAATAGAAAACAGCTCTAGAACATGCTAAATTATGGTTGGGCATCCCAGAGCAGAACCAGGGGGAGCAAGGCTCACTGCCTAGGAGCCGTGCCCACTTCCAGCAGCCCATACGCCACTTGATATGGTTCTAAGTCCTAAGGACTTGGGCTACATTTTTCTAGGTTGGGCTCGTTTTCTTCTTTGGGGACACTGCATTTCTCGAGTAAATTCAAGTGTGCTGTTTTAAGTTTATTCTGATTCTTCTCTTTTTCACTTCAAGCAAATGCACACTTCTCCAGGCCTGCCCTGGCCAACCCAGCCAGGCCTTGAGAAACCATGGTAAAGCTCACAATAGGGTAGAGGCCTCATAATTCCGCTGCGGGTTTGAGAAATGTTAAGTGGCAGAAACCGAAGAACTCTTCATTTTCTTAAGCCCGTAGAATGCAATTACAACCTGACTCACTGCTGTGTGGATTTGTCTATGTCCTCGTGTGCATGTGTGTGGGTCATGGGTTCTTCGGCACTTCAGCAAAATATTTGTAAAGTCCAGACACCATGCTGGGTGCTGGGACGTGCATATCAACTAGGAACTTCTTGAGTGCAAGGTACAAAGGGATTGGTGGGAGAAGAGGACCCGAAACAGGGTGAGTATTTTATCATAGGCATGGTTTAGACTTGCTGGTGCATACTGGTAATAAAAAACAGATGGATTTTTTGTTGGTTTTATTACTGTTTTTAAATTCCCTGCAAACCACACGGTCCCTTACTGCCTACACCCGGGGCAGACTGATCCCCCTACTTGGTACACTACTGCAAAACACCCAGCTAAACAATGAGGAAAATTCCATTTCTCGTGAGATAAAGTCTGGAGTCAGATGGTTTCAGGGTTGTTTTGGCAGCTTAATGATATCAACAAGGATCTAGGGTCTTTCTATCTGTCACCTCTCTTTCAATATCCTGGCTAAGTAACCAGCATTGCCTCTAATGGCCCAGGTTGGCTTTGGATGGGGGTAAGACCATGTCTGGGCAGAGAGGACGAGTGTGTGCGCCCAGTGTGGGAGGACCAATGAGGGGGGTACCTTTCCAGGAAGCCACTCGAGAGAGCTTGGACACAGATCCCATTGGCCAGGATTAGTCACGTGGCCATGAACTAGGTCAGAGGTTGGCAGATCTGACCAGACACCTGCTCATGTTGGGCCCACAAGGTAAGAATGGTTTTTATATTTTTAAACAGCTGCAAAAAATTCAAAGGCAAAATAATATTTTGTGACATGAAAATTAAATGCAATTCTCATTTCAGCACCCATAAATAAAAGTGTTATTAGAACACAGCCAGGTCCAATTGTGTGTGTTGACCAGGGCTCCTTCACACTACAGTGGCAGAGCTTATGGAGAACACATGTTCTGCAAAGCTGAATATATTTACTCTCTGGTCCTTTCTGGAAAGAGTTCGCTGACTCCCGTGCTAGCTGAATAGATGGCTGGGGTTTCTGGCATTTTCAGCCTCCATGGTGTGCAGCCTGGAGAAGCTTAGGTGACTTCAGGAAGGCCGCTCAGTAAGCATCACAGAATCCAAGGACAGATCTGTTTGGTTTCTCACTCCCTTGCCTTTGTGGTTCATCAGCTGAAACTTGAACCATGAGGCGGATGTGTTCTGTCGGACAGTACGAGCAAATCACAGGGTTTAAAAGACACACAGGAGGGCAGAGTCTGATGCAACTGGAGGAAGATACTGCAGGAGATTAGGTGAGGGCCAGACTGTGGGGGCTTTGGACACTGAGCTGAAAAAGAAGAACTTTAGTCTTTTGAAGCGTAAGGCTGCTGAGGGGAAGAAGAGCAGTGCCAAGATGACAGCTCTGATGAAGATGTGACAGATGGGATAAACGTGTGGCACCATACAGTGGATTTTCAACAGCAGTTAGCCCCTTCATCTAACACCGTAATAACAAAAGGATCCCAGCAGTCTTGGTCTACAGCTCAGAAAGGGGCAAGGTGGCAAAACAGGCTGGAAGGTAAGTTTTCTTTGGCTTCTTCTTTTTTTTTTTAATCTTGTAAACCATTAAGCTTAAGACTGCTTATAAAAATAAGGATTGCTGGCATCTCTCAAATAAATAGGAACATCTGGCAACTGGTTCCACATGTCCACATGATAAAAATTGGCTGGACTGGAGTTGGGACTGATGTTTTTATATTCTTCATAGTCTCTACCCCTGCTTATTATTCTCTTGACATTGAGGTGAAGTGTGAGTTGCTGTATCAGTTAGGGTAACATTAGATGCTATAATGAATAGATTTGGACAGTCCAGTGACTCAGTAACATATAGAAGTACATCACATTACCCATGTAACAATCCAATGTGGGTGTCTCTGGGAGTGGATGTGCTTCCTTCACACAATCAATCATTCAGGGACTCAGGTTCCACTTATCTCATGGCTTAGCCATCTGAGCCTTGGAGTCTTATGCGTGCAACTGGTGGATGGGGAAAAGAACGCAGAAAAAGGTCAGATTTCACACTGATCAGAAGTAACACATGAAAAGCGCTTATGGCAATTGGATTTTGGACCTCTGGCCTATAGCTAATACGTTGGTTTAGAAAAACAATTTAATGTATATAAAAGGGTCTGGTTGGGGATGTTCTGATGAATTTTTACCAGTGTCTCATCACTATGCCTGCATATTGACCGCTTCAACTTTTCTACCAGCTTCCCTTGTTAGATACTAGATTTTATTTTGTGTTTTATTATTTTTGGTGGTGTAATAGGCTACTTCAAGCTTCATGGCATCACAATACACAATCATTTGTTATTCTCATGAATTCTGTGGGTCAGGAATTTGGGCAAGCAAAGCAAAAATATCTCGGCTTTGCTCCTCAGTGACTGGGGACTCAACTGAACATCAGCGACAGGGGACTCAACTGAACATCTCCAGATGGAGGATAGAATCATCTGGAAGTTCCTCCATTTACAAATGTGAAGCCCAGGCTATTTGGGACTGCCAAATGCAGTACCACATTGGCTGACAGTCCCAAATAGGGGATTCATGTGGTTTGGGCTTCCTTGCAGCAAGGCAGCCTCAGGAAAGACTTCTTACACGGTGACTCAAAACTCTATGAGCAAGTATTTCTAGCAAACAAAGCAGGAGTTCCATAATATTCTATAACTGAACTTTGGAAGTCAACTAACATCACTTTTGTAGGGTGCTATTGGCCAAAATGATCACAAGCCAATCTTAATTCAAGATTGATGGGAATAAAGTAAAAAAAAAAAAACAAAGATAAAAAGTTGAGGCCATGTTTTAAAACAGACAGGCTGGCATTCTGACATCCTTGGGCAGGCAGTATAAAGCAAGCCATTCAGCTAAAGGAGTAAAGTTTTACCAAAGTTGAAAATATCTCTAACTTGTGGTTTCTGTAATCTTCTCTCACTAGCCTGGGAGATAAAGTGAATGAGAACAATTCTAATTTCTCAAGACCATGACATATGCTACATATCCCAGGTGATCTATTTAAAAGTAGAGCTTTTTTCCTTTGAATTTTAATGTATTTGACTTTGAGTCAGAATGGAATCCTCTGTAGTCTGTAGATAGAAGACATGTGGCTTCTATCTGAAACAGCTCTCAAAATGTGTCTAAGGCTTCAAGCCTGGTTGCAGATCAAGCCTAGCCCTTCCTAGATAGAGTTTATAATTCTGGGTATACTTGGATCTAGAACAAAGTCTTCATCTTGGGTCCACAGATAAAATTTAAGGTGTTCATGATCTTGGATGGGAACAAATACACATTTATTTTCACTAACCTCAAGCTAAAATAAAGCATTTCCTTCAATTATGAATGAAGGCAAAAAACCCCACTAATATTAGCTGTACTTACAACCCTGGAACCTTGCCAGCAAAAGAAATCAATGATACTTTCATGTATTATTATAGTTGTTTTGGTTATCTTGAAACATTGTCTATATTCGTCCATTACTTTGGAATTATGATACTTATTAAAAGACTACTGGTTGTCCAGACTCTTTTTATGAAGCCAGCATTACCCTGATCCCCAAACCAGGCAAAGACCACACCAAAAAGGAGAATTTCAGACCAATATCACTGATCAATATGGATGCTAAGATTCTCAACAAGATCCTAGCAAATAGGATCCAACAGCACATTAAAAAGATCATCCACCATGACCAGGTGGGATTCATCCCTGGGTTACAAGGATGGTTCAACATTCGCAAATCAATCAATGTAACAGAACAAATCAGTAAGAGAAGAGAGAAGAACCATATGGTCCTCTCAATTGGTGCAGAAAAAGCATATGACAAAATCCAGCATCTGTTCCTGATTAAAATGCTTCAAAGTATAGGGATAGAGGGAACATTTCTGAACTTCATAAAATCTATCTATGAAAGACCCACAGCAAACATCATCCTCAATGGGAAGAAGCTCACAGC
>PISX010029040.1:0-20761 GCA_004024625.1 Mellivora capensis | reverse complement strand
TTTTTTTTTTTAATATGCTATAAGCCTTAAAAAAAAAAAATTCTCCAGGCTGCTCTGGACCTCCAAAGGGCCCTGCACAGGGGCAGTCTTGGTGAAGGTGTGGGCTCCTGGGGCTCTACCGACAAGATGGTCCTTCCAAGAGAGATGGGGGGAGGGGGGATAGGTATGCTGGGACCCAGGATGCCTGGGGCCTGTGCCCATCACACCCAGAATCCTGGGGTGGTGGGACCTGCCTGGGGATGGGTAGGTAGCCATAGAGCCCCAGGGCCTGGAAGCCTTCAAAGAATTCTGTCTCCATGCTTGTCATCAAGGGGGACCCTGGAGTTGGAAGCCTTGAGTGAGAGAGCCCAGGAAGAACTGGGAACAGAAGCAGTTATATTGGCTGTCACTTAAAAAAATTTTTTTTTTAATCCAGTAAGGACAGGGCAACAAACAAGGGTGTAGGGATTGCTTTTAATATGCATCCCAAGGGTGGTAAACCTTAGAAGAAATTAGTAATCTGCACTCCAGGAGTGCTTAGTAGACACTGTGGGAGCCTAATCCAGAATCCATACTCCAGAGGTGGTGACTCAGGCCATTTCAATCCTTCTCACCTGAACTGACACTAGAGGGGCTACAATATCAGGATAAGTGTATTTACTAGAACTTTCATACAGGCATTCCTGCTCTTAAACAAAAGGGATCTGAGAATCCAGTGAGCCCAGAACCCAGGATCCTTTAGCATGACCTTCAAAGACCCAGGACTCCCTTGGGTCTTGTGTTTTGCACAGCACAAAAAAATCCTGTCAGCTGGTTGGAAAGTAGGCTAATCCTATCAGTGGACCTACTAGATCTGCTGCCAGCAAAGCTTCCTTGCAAGGTTGCAAGGAGCTATGGTTGGGCCTTCCTGGAGATGGCAATTATGGTCATTCTTTTTTGCCTGCTTGCTGGTAAGTGTAATATGCACGGCAGAATTTCTTCTCGGACCTGTTTTCATAGCCACAGATACACCTGGTAGCAAGGCTGCTGGGAGGGGACCTTTGGCTCCCATCTCCCATCAGGGTCAGGTTCTCAATATCTACCTAATATCTAATCACTCCATGGGTTTATGTCAATTTGCAACAAGCAGAGTCACAGGCTGGAGACCAGAGGTCTGTGCTCAAAGCCGCTGAGCGGGCTCAGGTGTTCCAGTATCCCTGAATGGTCCCAAGGGAGGAGACAGGTGCTGGCTCTCCTGAGACTGAAGATACAGCCAGCATCTGTGAGTGAGGGCTGGTCCACATCCTGATTTAAAAAAATATAGAAACCTGTCACTTCCTCCAACCTGAGTGTGGCAGAGCAAATTCAAATATGCCCGCAACGCATTTGTATGTGAAGGATGAGCACTGGAATTCAGTAGGTAATATCTACATTGTCATATGAATAAAAAATTACCAATTAGAAAATACTGAATTCATTTCTTTCTTTTTTCTTTTTTTTTAATTTGACAGAGACAGACACAGCGAGAGACAGAAAACAAGCAAGAGGAGTGGAAGAGGAAGTAGCAGGCTCCCAGCAGAGCAGGGAGCCCTATGCAGGGTTCGATTCCAGGACCCTGAGATCATCACCTGAGCCGAAGGCAGACGCTTAACCCACTGAGCCATCCAGGTGCCCCTGAATTCATTTCTTAAAGAATTAAACAACATAGGGGAGTGCCTGAGTGGCTCAGTTGGTTAAGCCTCTGACTCTTTTTTTTTTTTTTTAAAGATTTATTTATTTATTTATTTGACAGAGAGAGATCACAGTAGGCAGAGAGGCAGGCAGAGAGAGAGAGAGGGAAGCAAGCTCCCTGCTGAGCAGAGAGCCAAGCCTCTGACTCTTGATTTTAACCCTGAGGTCATGATTGTGAGATTGAGAGCCCGGTATTGGGCTCCACACTGGGCATGGAGCCTGCTTAAGATTCTTGCTCTCCCTATGCCTTTTCCCCACCACTTACCCCTCACTTGTGCCACTCTCTCTCTCAGAATAAATAAATAAAAATAAAAATAAATTAAAGGGGCACCTGGGCGGCTCAGTTGGTTAAGCCTCCGGCTCTTGATTTTGGATCAGGTTATAATTTTGGGGCTCTGGGATCAAGCAATGCATCTGGCTCCCCACTCAGCAAGGAGTCTACTTGGGGGCTCTCCCCTCTCCTTCTGCCTCTCCCCCTAACTGGCTTGTGCACGTGGACTCTCTCTCTCTAAAATGGATAGAGATATCATTAGAAAATTTTTTTAAAAAGAATCAAACATAGATCCCATTCATGATAACAAAAGATGTAATATTTGGCTATATGTTGGGGGGTGGTGTTAAAGGTTTCAATAGGGAATTGAAAACTAATGCCATTATTTCAGAAAGCCTAAAGGAACTGTTAATTTCTAATAACTTTGTTTTGGGCTGGCAACATCAACACTGGTTGTCTCGTGAGAAACCCAATTATTTACTTAATAAATATAGTTTTCCAGACAAACAAAATCTTTCTGCAGAGGGAAAAAGAATTTAAGAGGTCTTTGTTTTGAGAAACCTGGGAACCATTCTTTCAAATTTTAAAGTAAGTCAAAGCATTGATCTCACTATGAATCCAAGTAAAATGCTTTAAATCCTTTAACCAGATCTGGATCAATCTCGAATGTTAATGAACAATTTATTGTGGTTTTTAAACCCACATTCAATCATTCCATTCTTGGGCAATTTGCATAGTTTCCTATGCAAATGGTAGCAAAACCAAGATAAAAGCAGAGCTGGATTTTCCCCTTTCTTTGGCAAGAATCTCAAGGTAATTGCCTTAGGCTTCCGCTTAACTTTGCTGGTGGAAACAGGAGGCTGGCCCTCCCAAGATCTCCCAGAGTGTTAAGATGAAATCATTTTGTACTTTTATCTGTGCCTGTTTGTTTTCATGTCTGAAAGAAGCAGTATGATTATATAGACTTTACACTGTATTTACTTGGGAGTGTGAGAGTCTTCATCAAGTCACTCTCTTCCAATGAAGTGAACGCAGTGTCATTCACAAGTATTTACTGAGTAACTTCTATGTGTTGGGTATTGTGTTGTATCAAAGAGATGTCTCTGTTCTTTAGAAGAATGAAACTTTTATCTCCCTCCCCAAACCCTACAATCCAGATAAACTAGAATATACACTAGTGTCCAAATAAGGAGCACGCACCCTGGACCTCTCTCAATGTCTTCCTTTATGCCCTGAATACCTTCTTCCCACTTCTCTTTCCTTTTGGGCTATCTCAAGTGGCTTCTCCTCCCACAAGCTTTTCCTTTCTTTGTTTTTAAAAATATTTTAAAGTAATCTCTACACCCAATGTGGGGCTCAAACCTACAACTCAGAGATCAAGAGTACCATGCTCTACTAACTAAGCCAGCTGGAAGTCTCCATAAGCTTCCCCCCCCCAACCCCAATATCGTTACTTATTAGGGAAATGCAAAAAAAAAAGCATGCAAATAAAAAAAATACAAATAAAATAGTGAATTGAGCACATGGCTTCTCCTCTGCTGCCTGCCTGACACTCCCTTGTGGTGCATTCAATAAGCTTCTATCACCTTAAAAAAAAAAACAGTGAGTTGAATGGTGGCCTCAAGAAGGTATGTTCACATCCTAATACCTAGCCCCTGTGGATGTGATCTTATTTGGGAAAATGATCACTGCAGATGTTATTAAGTTAAGGACCTTGAGATGAGATCTTCCTGAATTATCCAGGTAGGCCTTAGTCCAATGATGTATCCTTTTAAAAGAGGAGAAGTCACAGAGCCAGAGAAGGCATATGAAGGTAGAGGTAAAGAGTGGAGTTACATACACACAAGCCAAGAAACACCTGCCAGAAGCTGCCATAGGCAAACAGATTCTCCCCAAGCACCTCTGGAGGGAGGATAGCTCTGCATACACCTTGATTTTGGATTTTGTCCTCCAGAATAAATTTCTATTTTTTTAAGACCCTCAATTTTTGGTTATTTGTTATAGCATCCCCAAAAAACTAACATACCTACAACCCAACAATTCTACTCCTTGGTATAGATCTAAGAGAAATGAAAATCTGTCACATAAATCTGTCACATACATACAGGAATGTTCCTAACAGTGTTATTCCTAATAGCTTCAAAATTGACATCCAAGTGTCCACCAACTGATGAATGGATAAACAAAATGTGGTAGAGATGTACAATAGAATAGTATTCAGTCACAAGAAGGAATGAGGTACTGATAGATGCTACAAGGTGGATGAGCCTGGCAAACAACGCTAAATGGAGGAAGCCAGTCACAGTGTTACATGATTCCATTTACATGAACAATCCAGAATAGTTAAATCTATGCCAACAGAAAGCAAATGAGCAGTTGCCTAGGGTAGGAGTAGACTGGGTGGGGGAATAAGAGGAGCGAGGGAACTGGAGGGTAGGGAGTGAATTGTTTATTCCTATATTCATTATAAACAATGAACAATTATGAAAGGTAATTATTTTAGATCTACCCTATCACCATGGAGACAGCAAACCTAACACCAGAAAAAGTAGGCTCTGAAACCACTTACTAACCTTGGTCTTTGATGCTCTGTTCTAAGAAATGCATGCTTATAGGTTGACGGTTGGATTGCCTAATAGACTGTTTTAAAACCTTACCCTCTTCCTGAGAGGAAACGCTTGGCACCTAACAGGTTTCTCTCTGGGTTTATTCTCTCTCTACCCACTTCGATTCACTATGATGCACGGAAATGGCATCCTCTGTTTGTTGGGGACTGCTTGATAGAAACCTAACTTCACCTCCTGACAGCTTTAGAATTTGTCAGCTTCCTCCCCTCTCTAAAAGTAGAGACTTTTGTGGTGGCTGGTGACAGAGCCAGTGGGGGAACGTTGTGTACAAAGCCGGAGTCTCAGAGGTCTTATGAGAAGGGAGGCTGCCTCTACCCCACTCCAACCATGCGCAGAGGTCATTTGGCTCAGACCCAGAGCCCAGCAGGAGTAGTTCTGGGATGCCTGCTCAGTGTGACTTTAGGGGACTGAAGTGAGGTCAGCAAGGTTATAGAGCTTAAATGTTCAGGTCCCGGGCTCCTGGGTGGCTCAGTTGGTTAAGTGTCTGACTCTTGATTTCAGCTCAGGTCATGATCTCAGGGTTGACAGGCTATGGGCTAGATGTGGAATCTGCTTAAGATTCTCTCTCCCTCTCCCTCTGAACCTCCCCATCCCTCTTAAAAAAAAAAAAAAAAAAAATTCAGGTCCCTCTAAGCATAGGAGTTAGGAATGCTGTAGCCACCCCAGGCCTACCCAGTCTGAACCTGCAGGTCAATGAAGGGGACCCTTCAGTGGTGGGCTATAGTCCATCCTTTCAACTGCCCCTCCTGGAGTCTGTCCAGTAGAATGAACCTTTGCCACTCAGACCTGGCTAGAATCTCTCTGGCCAGAATGGCTGATTTAGGCATGGGGATTGGACCCAACCGCATAAAACAGAATGCTCACTGAAGCCTCCTAGGAAAGGGATACCCCCTCTCCCTGGTTGTGTAGGCTTGGAGGAGGAAGGCACTGGTTTGGAAGAAGGCAGCTTAAAAGTCAAAGTCAGTCTCTATCAGTTTTACTAGCTGTGTGTTCTTGAACCAACTATTGAACCTTCTGGAATCCTGGTTTCCTCATCTATATAATAATAATAATAATAATAATAATATTACCACCTCTGCAGAGCTAGGGTAAGGGTGAAATCCAATCATGTGAGATGCGATCACCATGAGACAGCAAGCACAGTTGCTAGCCCCTAAGAGTGGGTCAGCAATGACACCTCTTTGGAAAGAATGCTATGAGGAACCCTTGGCAGGAGGCAAGTAGCTTGTCCAAGGACACTGGCGCAACTTTAAAATTTCTCATCTTAGGGACGCCTGGGTGGCTCAGTTGGTTAAGCGGCTGCCTTCGGCTCAGGTCATGATCCCAGCATCCTGGGATCGAGTCCCACATCAGGCTCCTTGCTCGGCAGGAAGCCTGCTTCTCCCTCTGCCTCTGCCTGCCACTCTGTCTTCCTGTGCTCACTCGCTCTCTCTCCCTCTGTCTCTGACAAATAAATAAATAAAATCTTAAAAAAAAATAAAATAAAATAAAATTTCTCATCTTAGACCCAACTTTCTGGCCCAACTCACATCTGTGCTTCTGCAGATAATGCTGCTCTTTAAATGAATGAGTTATATAAATGCAGAACATTTGTGTCACTTTGTTACCATGATTAATTACGCCACTTAAAAAATACCTACCAGAATCTGTTGGTGGTGTTTTTCTACTTCGTAGCCTCCAAAATGCAATATGCCAGGTTTTGCCTGTATGACTTTATTATTCACAACTTTCGCATAAACCTCTATAAAAACAATGTAGGTAAGTACACCATGAGATGAGACAAAGAGAAAATATTAGATAAATGAAGATTCTATTAATGTTAGGCTCTCTTTAATTTAGGGTATTTTTAGCATATGAAAGTTTCAGACAGAGGATACAGCTGTCAACTAGATCAATGATCTATTCCAAATGAAATGTATCGCTTCTCCTTCTATATTTACACATCGTTTGGGAGATAATTATCATCACAACACAAATTCACATGTATTGTTTATTACCCACTAAAATAATCTGCTCTTCCCATTTTGTACAAGTCTTCATAGCAAAACATGAGCTTGCAATAGCACACACCCTAACTTTGCTGCTCTGTGTAACCCTGTTGTGACTTATTATGTAACAAATACACAGTTCAAAGACTCCAAGTGTTTGGTTTCATCACTGGATTATTTACCTGTTATCACTGGATTTCCTCCAAATAGAATTACAATGTGATAGAATAATTGTAAAGCTCTGAGTCATTATCGCTCTGGACAGTAAAGTCTCAAACTGCTATTAGTGTAATGTGAATAATCTTTTTTATTTTTTTCTTCAGTTCTGAGAACGAGGTTAAAACAGCCCATCTCACAAAAGTGTCCAGGTCTATAATACTTTCCCCAGCTCTTCATGAGGCAGGAGCTGAGACGTGTAAAGGAGGCATGGAGAACCCATGGCAACCCGCTAGGCATTTGTTCATAATCCTCGTTCCAGCCCTATGCAGTGGGTATTATTTCCATTGTGCCGGTGAAGGAGCTGAGACTCAACAAAATTAAGCAACTTGCCCATGGCCAGGAGTTAAAAATCAAACCCAGGTCTGTCCAATTCCAACCACTGAACTGCTTCCCTCAATATGAAGGCACTGTTCAGTTTCTTACACATGATGACTTTTCACCTTTGGCTATTGCCAAACCCACATGAGCCTGAGACACCCTCCCCCATTGCTTAGCCTGCTGTGATTCTTATAAACATCTGGAGTGCATATGAAATGATTGGTGGTCTTCTCCTCACCAGGTGACCTGACACTGGCATCAGGTTTGGGCCAAACCAAAGGGCTGGAATAGGGTCAGGATGGTGTTTCTTGGGAATGGGCGATCACTGTGGGTTATTTGATCATTTTTTAAGTATTGAAATGAACCTTCTTTGGTAAACTTGTTAAATGCTGAACATTTTGCTTTTGTTATTAGGGCCGTAAAATAGACCCAGAACTGGTATTTTTCTGTTGATGCCCAGAAAGAGTCGAGTCTGCTAATTTGCACTCAGTAAGTTCTGTGGTGACGAAAAAGCCACACCGAAATACCACATTTCAATGGGCCTTGAAAGATGAGTGAGGAGCGGCCTGGTATGAGGGTAGAGAGCTGGAGATTGCGCGACCGTGACAGAACACCACCTCTCCACCCAGCTGTGCCACCATGGGTAATTCCTTTGACCTCCCTGAGCCTCAACTTCCCCACCAGTAAGATAAAAACTGAACGTTGACATTGTGTGGATTAAGTGAGAATAATGTATGCAAAATGATTAGCCTCTTACATACCAGCTACAGGATTTTACTAGGCTTTCCATGTGCATGGCAGGGAAAGGATGTGCATGGAAAAAGGCAAGCAGGTACAAAGTGCATGTGGTCTTGAAGAAGCAGGAGTAACTGTGTGGTTGGAGCTGGGAAAGAGCAGTGCACAGTGTGGGGATGGTGCTCGGTGGGCGGGCTTGCATCCACAACAGAGGGGGCCAAATGCCAAGTGAAGGAAATTGCAACTTTCTTCCCAATGCAAGGGAAACACTGAAAGTATCTGAGCAAGATAGGGGCAGGGCCAGCCATGACTGCACAAAGGAAACTGACAGGGTGTGAAGGTGATGCAGAGGAGACCACTAGGATAACCCAGTGACCCTGCTGCGGATGAGGAACAAGGCAGTGGGGACAGATAGGTAAGCTGTTAGAGGAAGCAATAGAACTTGGTGACTTGGTGACTCATTTACATCAAAAGAATCTATCACAGGAGTGGATGGACCTAAATAGAACCATAATAGCTTAATAATAAAAGCTATTGTGAGCCCATAAAACAATATAGCCCATAAAACAATATAGAGAAATCAGCACCAAAAATCCCAATGTGCTTTCTGGACTTTGGATCCTCTGGTAAGATATAAATTGTAAAGCAAATCTCTTTTCTACTCACTTACTTGATTCTAGAAGGTGATTAGGTACTTCTCTTCTTTTCTTGGGCTCCTCCACTAGCCTCTTCAAAAGGAGGGGGGATACATTAGTAAATGGTTCTTCAGCATTGCCCAGTTCTCTGCTGGGGGTTTTCACCACTGCCATTTTATCATGAAAAATCGAGTCTTCTTTTTAGAGCCAAAGGTCATTTCCTGGGTGGTGGTGGGGGGGGGGACCAAACAGTAGCAGTATGAGAAACCACATACATTTTTTTTTTTTTCTCAGTCTTTGACAAATGTACCTCTGTGACTATGTGTACCAGGCCCTCCCTGCCTCTCCTGGCCACTCCATTCCCACACAGAGATGTCTCATTAATCTTGTGTCACACATCACAACCCAGTATCATGCCTTTGCTCAAAACCCTTCTGTTGTCCTTCATTCTCTCTCCTCAAAAGCTTTTCCCAAAAATGTAGTCCTGAGATGCTCTTGAGCTATTAGGAGGGGTATATGAATGGAAAAAATAAATCAAATTGGAAAAGTTTGAAGTAAATAGTTAAACAGGCCTCTTCTGAGATTTCTCCAAATCAGTCTCTTAGTTGCATGTGACCATGAAACCCTTTACCATTTGGAAGACACTGGCATCCTGGGGCCAACTTCCAGGGTCTGTCTCTAGGGTTTTGAGAAGTTGGAGTGGCCAGTGGACCTCCTCGGGCACCACAGAGGGCACTCCTAGGAGCTCTGCCCTAGGATCTAGGGTCCTGGTTCATGGGGACCCTTTGTCAGACTTGCTTTTCCTTACCATGTTAAGTTCCACTCTCTTCATAAAGTCTACGCTGACCCCAACACCCTTCCACATTCTTCAGCAATTAGCGTTTCTACTACTCATTGGGTCTTAATGATTTATTGTCTTGTACACTCTTTATAAAGCCTATGTATCTTGCCATCTTCTACAGCTAAGTCTCTAATTTTGGGTCCTTGTACATGCTGGGGGGGGGGGGCTGCTCTGCGATGTCTCAGAGTGACTGTAAAATCATACGTGGATCTTTATGTGCTTCTCTCTCTCTCTCTCTCTTTTTTTCCTGGAGAAGGCTCGTAACTTTAGATTCCCTGCAGTCCACAGCACCAAGCAAAATACAGTAACCACACTGAAGACAATGTTTAGTAATCATTTTCTGGAAGTTTCTCCTTTCCCCTTACCTCCTCCCACCTCCTCTCACTAGCATCTCCGAAGATTTCCCCCTCAGCACAGCTTCCCCCACACCAGTGTCGTTCCCCTCCATCCCTTCAACAACACCTGCCTCAAGTTCCCTCTCAGGCTCCCTCTTCGCGGCTCCCTCAAGTTCCCGGCCTGTACCTCGCAGGAACAAGGGCTAACCCATTTTCAGGAGAGCCCCTATTCCAGTTCGTTCGCTCACTCCGGGGTGAACCCCGTCTCTTTTCGCACGCCCCCGTCCTTGGTCCCCTTGCCCCATCCTCTCTACCCGGCAGGCCCTCTCACCCTAGCCAAACGCCTGCTCCCCTCAGAGCCCCTTTACTCCGTCTCCTGCTAGGGGTCGGGGTCGACCCCAGACCCACGCAGCACCCCCATCCTCACACAACACTTTAGGCCCGACCTCTCTCTCCTCTGACCCCAGCCCAGGCTGACTCGCAGCGGCACACCCGCCCCGGGTTCAGGCTGCCTGAGCAGCTCAGCGGCGGCGCAGCGGGCCAAGTTTGCGCCCCAGGTCCCAAGCCTCTCACACAGGAGATGGTTCCGGGGCGGAATTCGACCGGCGCCCCTGCCGGCGTCGGCCTAGGCGTCGGCGTCTGCTCCGAGCGTCGCCATGACGACGCGGACTCGCTCCGGGGGCGGCGTCTGCTGCGGGACGCGACCAAACTCCCCAGGGATGTGGGGCGGTGGTTGCCGGGGGGGAGGGGAGGCCCTGCGGCGGCGGCCCGAGGTCCGGAGTCCGCCGGTGACTTCTGGGGACTCGGAGCAGTCTGTGGGGGCTGGAGAACAGAGAGAGAACATGAGGTGCGAAGGCAATGGATTCCCGAGGGGAAGTGAGAAAGTCGGGAGACACCGTAAACTGGAACCCTGAGAGAGAGCGGACCGCGGGAGGGCGGCGGGCCCAAAGGGGCGGGGCCTCCCCAGCTCGGTGGGCGGGGCTTCCCGGCACACCTTCATTCACGGAATCGCTTAATACTTAAGTATAGTTTGTTCTACATTTTCCGTTATGGTAAATTTTCAACACATAAGAAGGTAGGCAGAATAGTACGATGAACCTTCAACACCTATCTGTAACGATGGTCAAATCACGGTCAATCTTGTTTCATCTGCACCTTTCCCCTACTCCCTGTATTATTTTGAAGAAAATCCCAGGCATCATTTCATCCATAAATATTTCAGAAATACCTCCAAAAGATAAGAACTCTTTAAAAACGTAACCACAATGCCAGTGCCTTAAAAATTTAATTTAATTGCCCCACAAGTGTCATAAATGTCACGTTTAGAGTTGCCAGGATGAATCAAAATTCAAATAAAACCCACACATTACAATAGACTGAGACGTCCCTTAGGTGTCTTTTAGTTGACAGATGCTCCCTCCGTATCTTTTTGTTGCAAGCTATTCACTGAAGGAACTGTTTCTGTTCTGATACTGATATTTAGGACTTGTAAACCACAAACCTGGACTTGCTCCCCAGACTTCCTGCCCTGTCTGCTCCATCCTGCTCACCCATGGACACTATTCCTTACACAGATGTTTCAAGCTTCTCTCTTCCCAGGAGTTGTCCCTGTCTCATTTTTTTCATTGTATGCCTTGACACTTGCTTGATATTATTTATGGCTTCGTGTTGATAAGAAATTATAGTAGGAATCCAGTAAGTGTATCTGCCTTCCCCACACCCACATCACTGGTGCTGTATGTGGTTCTCTCCCCCTCACCCCCCCACACACTGGGAATATTCATTTTTCTCATCTTCCTATTCTCCAATCCATCCCTGCTGCCAGTGTCACTGATTAAAAGTCCCCCCATCTTTCAAGGCTAGTCTGGAGATATCTTCTACCCTCCCTGTAGCCCTCCCAGTCAGAAGGACTGTTTCCTTAATTTGGGTTCCATATGCTTTGTTCTAGCATCTTTTTCAGCACTTATCTTTTTATATGTTGCACCCATTATTGCTTGTGCGTCTTAAACTGTGAAATTCTTTTTTTTTTTTTTTTAAGATTATTTATTTATTTGACAGAGAGAGACACAGTGAGAGAGGGAACACAAGTAGGGGGAGTGGGAGAGGGAGAAGCAGGCCTCCCACCTAGCAGAGAGCCCAAGGCAGGGCTCAAACCCAGGACCCTGGAATCATGACCCTAGCAGAAGGCAGACATCCAAGGACTGAGCCTCCCAGGTGCCCCTAAACTGCAAAATTCTTATCAGGAGGGCACTGTGCCTTATCTTTGGATCTCCCACAGATCTTTGTTTAGAGTGATTATCCAGTAATTGTTGGCCAAGTGGGTGAAAAAAAATCCATTTGTTTATACAGTATGTTGTTTTAGTTCTTTCCCTTTTGTTGCCCCAACAAGGTTGTAGATTTCAGAATAAATACTTTGTTTCCCACAGTCCCAGACCTTTCCACTCCAGCTTAAATCATCAAATGCTTGTTTCTGTACACTAGTTAATGGGTATTGGGTAACACATTTTAATTTGTCCTAAAAATTTTTTATAAAAAGTGCTGAATTCCCTATTTTATATGTAAATATAGACATAAAAATAGATATGTAGATATGGATATAGATATAATATGTAGGTCTCTGTATAATTCACCAAATTGCATATTATAGTGTAGTGGACACTGCTGGTTGTCTACTCGCACCTTCCAGCTTTGCTCAGGCTTCTCCCAGTCCCAGTTCCCCAGATCCCCACTCCCAGCAGTAGCTGCTGATTAGTTCACACCAGACATGGAACTCCCCATCCTCTTGCCAACAACTGATTTACCATTTCAGTATGTAACCAATTCTGGCCCCAGAGACATTAGGGAAAGACTTCTGGGAGACCTCTGGAAAAGGCTTCCTCCTAAGAAAGAAACACACATAAATACAGTATCTTTCTCTTTCTGGACATTGTAGTCTCCTAAAGTGATTCCTTGGAAACTCAGCAGCCATCAGAGGCCAGGAGGGGCCTGAGCATGAAGGTGAAGCTGGTGAGCAGGAGGCAGGAAGATTCTGGACATGGATGACATCATCTCACCTCTGCTTGCCTGGTACCCACATCCCATTATCTCTTTCTTTCAACTGAAAACATTCTGACATATAATGATCTCTCTCTCTCCCTCTCTTTTTAAAGATTTTATTTATTTATTTGAGAGAGGGTGAGAGAGCAAGCAGGGGAGAGGAGGGGAGGGGCAGAAGGATGGGAGGGAGGAGGCAGAAGGGGGAGAGGGGAAGAGCAGGGGGAGAAGCAGGCTCCCAGCTGAGCAGGGAGCCCAATACAGAGCTCAATCCCAGGACCCCGGGATCATGACCTGAGCTGAAGGCAGATGTTCAACCAACTGAGCCACCCAGGCGCCCCGACATACAATGATTTCTAAACACTCCTCCAAGTGTGAACTGTAGCACAGGAGCTTGTTAGAAATGCAGAATTTCAGTTCATCCCAGACCTACTGAATCAGAACCTGCATATTGATAAGATCCCCCGGAGATTCACACACACATTAAAGTTTGAGAATCACTGTACCAATGCCCTACAATTACAGTTGTTTTCAATGATCAGTCATTTAACCATTCGTTTATGTATTTCTCATTTATTTTACTGAGAGTTTTCAGTGAGCAGAATACAAAGGTATCCCAGCCTCTGCCAAACTAAATCCATGAAATGGGTGTGAAAACAGGCACAGAAGGTCTAAACTATAAGCATCAGCTTCAGAAGCACTGGGGAACAGATAATTTCCTTGCTTAAAACTCCTTGGCGTCTTCACACTGTATGGAAAAGAAAATGTAAAATCCTTAACACAGAAAAGAAAAATGTTTGCAAGGCTCTCTAAGATATTACTTATAACCTTCTCTCTCCACCTTTTCCTTGCTTCCCTGCTGCACACTACTCTCTCCCCAACCCCTCACCCCGTGTGCGCCACCCTTCAACCCCACCACATCCCCTTTGCCTGGTGTGGTGGGTTAAAGCAAGCTGAAAATTCTGACGCTCCTCTCATGGGGTCCCTATGCCCTCCCCTTGAATGTGGGTGGGTCTGGGGCTGCTTTATCTGCCCAATCCAGTCCTGCCTGAATCTCTGATCCCAACGTTCATGAGAAATAATAAAATGGTTGTGGTTTCAAGCCTGCAAGCTTTGGGATAGAAATAGCTACAGTGATAAATAATGAGAAACTTGGCTAATTCCTACTCAGCCTAAGGATCTCTTCTTTGGAAGGGCTTTCCCTGGTTCCACTTTCTAAATCAGACCCTACCCCACCATCTTCTCTCCCAGTACTGGGTGCTCTCCCTTCAATGCGCTTCCTGCAGAATATGTTTCTAGACCAATGGGGCTGATCTTTACTGAACTATCAGTTCTTTACTGAACTATCAGTTTAGTAGAGGCTGACTTGTTCATCACTGTATGCTCACCACCTTGTACACTGCCTGGCACATGGTAGAACTTCCAAGACAGTTGTAGGATAAAATCGTTAATGAGTTATGCCAAGTGAGATCTAAATTTATATATATGTATACATATATGTGTGTGTGTATGTATAGAATTGGAATACGGACAATATATTAATATGGTTCAAAATCTGAAAAGTAAAAAAATCTCCCTCCTACCCCTGTTCTTAATCACCAGGTTTCCTTTCCCAGAGGCAAAGGCAACCTACATGTTGCTAAATTCTTTTTTTTTTAAGATTTATTTATTTATTTTGAGAGAGAGAGTGTGTGTGCACACATGGCAGCAGGGCTGAGGGGTGGAAGGAGAGAGAGAATCTTGATCTCATGACACTGAGATCATGACCTGAGCCGAAGCCAAAAGTTGGACTCTTAACGAAGAGCCCCTTGGGCACCCACCAGATTCTTATTTGTCTTTTAGTAGTACATTACACATACACAAACCGTTATATGTATGCTTGCATTTATAAGAAGTTCACCCCCTGTTTAACAGCCCAAATAATGATGTCTGGGTGGTTCAGTCAGTTAAGAGTCTAACTCTTGATTTTAGCTCAGGTCATGATCTCAGGGTCATAAGATTGAGCCCCATGTTGGGCCCCAAGCTCAGCAGGAAGTCTGCCTGAGATTCTCTCTCTCTCCCTCTGCTGCTCTCCCACCTTTAAAATAAGTAAATAATTCTTTAAAAAATAAGTAAATAAAAAATAAAAGCCCCAATAGCTCACCCTTCTTTCCTCTTTTCTTCCACTTAAAAATATATCTGGATAATCATTCCATATTTGTGCATGAAGTATCTCCTCATTCTTTTTTTTTTTAAAGATTTTATTTTATTTTTTAAAGTAATCTCCACACCTAACATGGAGCTTGAACTTAACAACCTTGAGATCAAGAGTCACATGCTCTACTGATTGAGCCAGCCAGGCACCCCCTTCCTTGTTGTTTTTTTTCCTAGCTGCAGAAATTCTATAACTCTGTAATAAGTTTGCTATTATTGAATATTGAGGTTGTTCCTAATCTTCTGCTATATAAACAATGTTGTAATGATTTATATAAGTGCATGTGCCATTTCTATAAACTTGTACATACCTTCATTCATAGGCATGTGTGTATATCTATAGAAAAAGTCCCCAGAGTAGAAGTGTTAGGACAAAGGGTCTGTGCGTTTGTAATATAGATTAACTATTGAGGTTGCCCTCAATGGCCTTTGTCTTAATTTTACTCCTACTTATAATGTATCAAAGGGCTGGTTTCCTTATGACCTCACTACCAGAATATATTATAAAACCTTTATGTTTTTGTCAGTCCAGTGGGTGAAAAGTAGTATTTCAGTATGGTTTTGTTTTGTAGCTCTCTAATGATAAGTAAAACTGAGTATGCTTTCATATGTTTACAAGACATTTATGTTGCCTATTCTGTAAGTTCATGTCCTTTACTCATTTCCCATATGGTTCTTGATTTTTTTCTTATTAAATCACTGGAGTTCTTTCTATATTACAGACTTTCTATATTACAGTCTTTTGTTGCAAAAAGTTTCCCTAGCTTGTCATTTGACTTTGCTCTTAATGGTTTTTGTCTTTTAGGATTTTAAAGAAATTTTATGTTGTATTCATTGTGTATTGCTCCACAAAAATGTACCTAAAACTTAGTGACTTAGAACTATAATCCTTTACTCTTTCATGGTTTTTGTGAGAAGGGAATTCAGACAGGACACAACAGAGACGGCTTGTAAACCCAAAAGCTGGGAGGTGGACTTGTCAGAAGGCATCATTCGGTGGTTGATGCTAAAGCTGTCCACTGGGGATCTAGATTAGTCTCTAGGCCAAAATACCCACACGTGGCCTGGACTTTCTCCCAAAATGGTCACTAGATCCAAAGACAAGTGTTCCGGGAGAGAGTCAGGTATAAGCTAGCTTTATGACCTAGCCTTGAAAGTTGTGCAGGACCACTTCCAACCTCATTCTATTGGTTGAGGCCATTCACAGATCTACTCAGATATGGACATCTGGGTTGCTCAATTGGTTAAGCATCCAACTCTTGATCTCAGCTCAGGTCTTGATCTCAGGGTTGGAGTGGCCTGCCCTTGGCCCCTGCATAGACTTGTAGGGGCAGACCACTCCAAGATGGACCACTCTGGCATGAAGATTATTTTGATTTAAAAAGCAAACAATCTATACCCAGCAGATATAGGAAAAGCTCTTTATCTTCCCCCTACTCCCTGAAAAGAATGTAGATAGAGGAACTGGTCCAGGAAGGGAGCTATCACCATAGAAAACTACATTATACTATGAACTAGGTATGGCATGCAGGGAGGGACCCAGCAAGGCCTGTTTGATCAAAGTCCTCTAGGTCCCCTTGTTTTTGAGGGGCCCAGCAAACATTTGTTTACCAAGCGTTTATTCTTTTTCATCTTCCTGTGAATTGCTTTTCTTCCCTTTGAAGTCCCTGACCCCTACCCCCCCTTCTTAGTTCAGAATGACATATATAATTTATTTCACCTGTATTAGGAATTTCTTGTCTATGTGGATTCCCCAAATACATGATATTAAATTTGACTTTCTCCCGTTCATCTGTCTCATGTCCACTAGATTCTTAGTCCAGCTAGAAGAACCTTGACAGGCAGAGTAAATTCTTCCTCCCCAACAGACTCCACCTCTCAATGGAGAAGTGTCAGTATCTTAAGGGAGTACCACATTCTCTGTTCTCTGGCACTGACTATTCATGGGAGGGTATAGAACTGCTGTAGCCATCTTGCTATCAGCCTGAGCTTATTCAACTCAAGGGAAGACTGCACCAAGAGACCCATGCACAAACAGAACCTGAACCACGCATGAGTCCACCTTGAACTATGCTGTCTCTGGACTCTCAGTCATGTGAGCCACTCTTCATCCCTATCACTACTTCAGCCAATTTGAGCTGGTTTGTCTGTTACCTGGAGCTAAATGCATCTGAAGTTGTATACGCAGCCCATTTAATTGCACTGATTTTTTTTTTTCAAACTTGTGATAATGCTGAAAGATGGATATTATTTGCCCCATTACACAGAAGAGGATATTAGCCCTGGAGGGCTTAAGTAACTGCCCAAGGTCACATGGCAAATTGATGCCTAAGTCAGGATTTGAATCCAGGTTTGTTTGCTGCCAGCATTCTTTTCTGTATGCCAAGCCAAACTGCCTAATCAGGCAGAAATGTGGGGGCCTCTGGGAGATCGGGGTACACCTGATCTTTCTTTGTTCCCTCCAGTGAAGATAAGACCTTGGGAACACTGGCAACATTGTCTTTCAGTTATGGTTTTATTTGCTCTCCTTTATTTGATCTGTCTTAATGATAATATTTCATATAAATATTTAAAAGGATGCTGACAAATGGAGGAGGAAAATAAGAAAAGTAAAGGAAAAACTGCTTTCATGAGAGATCCAGCCCCCATTTCCAGAGTGTAAACAGTGAGCCTGGACCATAAAAACCTCATTAAAATGTCAGTGTTATACCTTTGTACTTCAGCACTGAATAGGAAATCATGCTTGCCCCATTATTTATGGCTCATCAATAATACATTAGCTGGGTTCCAGAAAAGCTCACATTCAAGAGAGGACAGACCTCTTTGTTTGGTTTATTGAGCAGCTGAAGGGGCAGAGCAAGTTCATTTCATTGGTGTGGTCATTTGGTGAAGACCTTAAACCTGGAGATCCAGGGACAGCCAATTCCTCACTCCCAATGCTGTCTTCCACCCCATCCCCAAATCAGTCCTTCTGCTCAAAAGTCAGTTTCCCTGGAGAAGCCTTCCTTATGTGTATGCCAGGGGACATTGTTATAGGTGACAGAAATGGATTTAAGTGACAGAAATAGATTACAAATGACAGAATGAATTCAAAAGTAAAAAAGTTAAAATTGTGCCTATCTACCTACTTATCTTCTATCAATGGAGGCTTCAGTCACAGCTGCATCCAGGTGCCAGAGATGGTGTTTGGATCTTGTCTTTCTTAGTCTCTTGTTCTCTACTCCATGTTGGTTTCATTCTCAACCAGGACTCTTCATGATGTGGGAGGGCTGCCATCTTGCCGCTAGCTTGTATAATGCTCACGCATAGGTTTTAGTGGTGCCACTCTTATTGGTGTAGCATCAGTCATGTGCCCATCCCTGAACCAATTACTGTCCTAGCTGGTGGTGAGGCCTCTCCTCACATAGGTCTGGGTCATGTGCTCACCCTGGGGTTGCTGTTGGTAAAAGCCTCACTCAAGCCACAAGTTCTGAGAGTAGGGGAGGGGAAGGGAGATCTTTGTACCAGAAGAAGGGGAAATGGAGGCTGGCTAGACACACCAACAGATGTCTATTAGATCAAACCTTATAAAATTATCAATATTGAAATATATTTTACCTATGAGAAGGGTGACCTCATACATTAACCCTCAAGGTTGGGTCTGGTCCCTCGGTACAGGCTCCCATAGAATGTATCATAGTTTACAATCTCATCCACCATACATTCCGTAGTTGCTCACTTCAGCCCACCAATTGGTCTATTAACTATGGGGTTACTAAACTTCAGAAGCCTTGACCACCAGCCTCCATCATCTTGCTGGGCCTCCTGGAAGGGGTTGCAATTAAAGTACCCCAGGCTTTGTGCAAGGGTCTGAGATCGCCATGGGCAATTGCCCTAGGCTTCCATTATTCTGGCAGGGCCACCAGAAACAGAATAGGTACTCAATGAATATTCATCAAATGACTGTGCTTAATTAGTTCTCTAACAAGTGTTTATTGCTCCTGGAAAAATGCAAAAAACTGATTTCATGTTGGAGAAGTAATTTAAAATAAAATCTCTAGTCAAGCAGGTGAATCTTCGCCACCAAAGGAAGAAAAAAATGACTCGGTTTTATTATTAAACGTTAAACCAGTCTGACATCATTGACAAACCACAAAAGAGATGGCAAAGACAAATAGAAATCTCACCCTTTTATAGAGCCAGGCACATGCAATCCCTTACACACACAAGTTAATTGTCTTTACCCAAAGGGAAAATAAGACTTCTCCTATCTTTTTGACAAGCAGGAAATTACAACTTGGAGCCAAGTGTCTGTGCTAACCTCCCACAGTGACAGAGAGCTGGGGCATCCCCGAGCCTTGGTATCCACTTTCACAGACATAGATCCACTACCTTCAAGAAAACCATTCCCAGATTCAAAACTGGTAATAGGTTCATTTCACTTTTAAAAACATTTACATACATCTCAAAGAGACGGAGGTGATTTCTAATTACCAGTTTTCTAAAGGAAATGCTAAAAAAGAAGGAAGAGGAGAAAAGATCTCTTTCCCTTCAGGCATCAGGGATTTTTCAAATTTAGCTTTTGCGGGATTGTATTGCAGGGGAAGAAAATTTTTTACCCCTACCCTTCAGAGTTCAATGGCTGAAGCTTGCAAATCAATCTGATAGAAGACAGGTTAACAAAAGCAAAAGCAGTTGTAATGACCTGCTGATCCACTGGAATTTCACAAGGCAATGAAATTTGGGGAGGTGGTCAGATGATTGAAGTATAGATACTATTTTAGGTTAAATAAAGGAACTGGGGGTTTGGGGGCTTTTGGGCTGGGGAAGCAAGTTATGGGAAGGGGAGGGGGAAAATGTATGATAAATAAGGTTGTCTTCTTATGTGGGTGTCTCTCAGGTGATAGGAGTTGTCTTGGGGCATAGCTCTCTTCCAGGTACAGACTTTTTTTTAGCAAGTGAAAATTTCCTTTATAAATGTAAATTTTCTTTACAAAAAGGCGTATTTATACTTTATCATTAGGCAATCGGAAAGGGGTTGGGGAAAGAGATTTTCCTGTGACTGCTAGTTCTCAACAGCTTTTTCGACTCAAAATAATCCTAACACCAAAATGGCATATTCGGGGTCACATGTTCTGGTACCCGTGAGAGTTCTGCCTCACTGGGGTGATAAGAATATCTATATGAAACCAATGGAGAACAAGTTACCCTGGAACCAAATAGAGGATTTTCCATCCTCAGGGTAATTTCTAAACCATTGTCATGAAAAGGTGAACTTCTTGTGTTTGGGGTGGTCATAACTTAGGTTTGTATGTCCCACTCTACGTGCAGAGGTAATAGGAGAAAAGGATTAGAATCAAGACCTAGATAGAAAGTCATCAAAATCAAAGGATGGGGCACTCGAATGGTTCAGTCAGTTAAGTGTCTGACTCTTGATTTCAGCTCAGGTCGTTATCTCAGGATCCTGGAATCGAGCCCTGGGTTGGGCTCCACAATCACAGGGAGTCTGCTTGAGATTCTCTTGTTCCCTCTGTCCCCCACCCCCACTCTCTCTCTAATTGGTAAATAAATCTTTAAAAAAAGAGAGAGACAGAGAGATGGCCCCTCTCCACCACTCATGGGGGTTATAGTGAAGTTTAGAGAGTGTATACTTTGGTATTTCCCCCCAATGGTCAAAATGGTATTTATGGTTTCACATGCTCTTCCAGAATCTTCTCATTCTCTCATCAGGAGGTTGAGTCTATGCTGCCTTCCCTTAATCTGGGCAGGCTTTTGTGATTGTCTGGATGTCAGTGAACCCTCTTGCTCAACTATAGACCCCAACAGTTATAACCAGAAATAGTCAAGACCCCTTAACTCAGCTCTAACTTAAAACCATTGTGCTTCTTTCTTTCTTTT
>PISX010029039.1:0-20640 GCA_004024625.1 Mellivora capensis | reverse complement strand
GCCCTGAGAGCAAGAGTGTAGTTTCTTTCTGTTAGTGGGATGGCAGCTTGCTTTCTGGTGTGAGCCTCTTTCAGTCTGTGTTTAGTTATTATTTTTTGTCTGTCCTGATAGCATTGGCTGAGTCTGGAAGATGTTGGATAGGTATTGGTTTATAACAAAGAGGGAATGGCTTTGGGTGAAAGTAGTAATTTCTTAAATGAACTTAGTGACGGTGAGAGATGGAGGGTGGTTTCAGGGGAAAATGAGTGTAATTTGTGACATGGTGGAGAAAAGTGGTAGGCACCAAAGTAGAGGATATAAATAAAGCCTAAGTGGGGGTTCCCTGGACCCCACACTGAGGTGGAATAAGGAAGAACTGTTTTGGGGAGCACGGGGTCTGCTAGAACAGGGCCTAACAACTGAGGTTAGGAAAATTTTGCTGGATCGGGGTTGATATGTTAGAAACAGTATTTTGGGAGAATTATTCTAATGCATGTGTCTGGGATGAATGGTGAGACCAGTGGTTGGAGGCCTCAGTAAGAGGCCAGTGTGCCAGAATGGATGTGAGGTGGTCATTGCCTGAGCAATGCTGAGTGGAATAGAAATCGAGAGACAGGAGATACACTGTGCAGGAAGAATTCATGGGACAGTAAGAGGAATGAGAATTATGGGGCTTGGCCAATATTTGGATTCATTGACAGAACTTGGAACGTCAGGAAAGAAAGATGGTAAGAATGTCCATTTTTGACTGAATATAAGACAAAGAGGGACACCCAAATGAAATGTCCAGTAGGCCACTGGAAGTCAGTAATGGGGGCCTAGAAGAGAGCTGGAACTGGGAAAGCAGCAGTAGAGAGTCCATGAGATCTCTGCCAGAGCAAAAAGGGATGCTTTGAGGCCCAGCACCTGCAGCGTCCATAATGAGAAGCCAAAAAAGGGAAGAGAAATCAGGAATGAAGGGCCAGATGTGAGGAGCAAATCAGGCAGGGCTAATGCTAAGGAAGCCCTGGGGAGAGAAAGTGGGCCGAAGTATAGCTTCCTTCAGAGAGTTTAAAATGAGTGAGGGCTGGGAGGAATGGCCAATTCTCACTTGGACCAGGGAACCCTCTGCATCCTCAGAGTAAAACCTGCATGGAAAATTCACAGCGCAGTCAGAATAACACCTGTATGGACGAAGGATGAGAGGCAGTGTGTGGAGCTGCCTGGGTTCTCTTGAACCCACTCCCTGGGATACAGACCTTATTGGAGCCGAGGCAGGGCTTGTCCTCATAGCTCTCTTTTCTCCCTCAGGTCAGTGTGCTTCCCGGGTGCCTGCCCTTTTCCAAGCTGGGAAGTCAGGAGATCAGGCAGCAGCAAATGTGCTTCAGATGGTCAGGCCCCAGGTGAGCTGGACTCTGTCTTCCTTGAGTCCCCAAGTCTGTGGCCTGAAAATAGCTAGCGCTCATCTCCAGGGCTCTGGCCAATTCTGAGATTAATCCTGTGGTTTCCCTGCCTAATTGCTTCCTCTGGAATTGGGTCCTGCCTACTGAGTTCATGGATTCTGTCTGGCCCTGGACTTGTCCTCTTAGATGTGTCATCCCAGCTTCTCTGCCTCCCTCACCCCTATACCCACCAGGGTCCTACCTGGGCTCTTGGTACCCTGATGTGTCTGCCCTTCAGGCTGGGAATATCCCTGAGCAGTAGAAGCTTATCCTCCCAGGAATCTGCAGCATACCAGTTCCTGTCTGTGCACTATACTGAGAGGAAGTGGAAAGGTCCAGCCCTCAGTCAGAGAGCTGTGTATTGGAGCATCATGCTGGAAAACTATTGCAGCATGGCCTCATTGGTTTGTGATTCTGTTTGCCAGTAATACAATCTGCATTCTTTTCTTTACATTTTCTTTCCTCTCTTCTATTTTTTCCCAGCTTTTTTTTTTAAAAAAGATTTTATTTATTTATTTGACAGAGAGAGAGAGAGAGATCACAAGTAGGTAGAGCAGTAGGCAGCAGAGAGACGGGGGGAAGCAGGCTCCCCGCTAAGCAGAGAGCCCGATGAGGGGCTCGATTCCAGGACCCTGAGATCATGACCTGAGCTGAAGGCAGAGGCTTTAACCCACTGAGCCACCCAGGTGCCCTTTCCCAGCTTTTTTATCATGAAAAGTTGCAAAAGATGAGATAAGGTAGAGAGAATACTGTAATGAACCTGTGTCCATCACTCAGCCCTAAGTTATCAACATTGTCTTTACTCCACTATTAATTGACCTAGGGTGGTTTGGTAAGAATTTGTAGTTGTAAGGAATAGGGGGCCACTCACATTATTGTACGTACTGAGCTGTGTTACTTAAATAAGGCTAAAGGAGTGGAAACCCTGATCAGACCTACCAGTTAGACCGTCCTTTGGGAAACAGGACCCTTAGCAACAACAGCAAATAATTTTTATGCCAGGGAATGTAAGGCAGTTGCTCCCTGCATATGTTTTGTCTTCCCGTTTTCTTCACTCTGAATCTCTTGTCCCCTCATAGCTACTTCTTTATTAGATTTCCCGTTCCCACATACATTCTGCATGCTATGGCCCCTAGTGGCTTGGCTTCTCCCCATGCCTCATTTCAGTTTAGAGTGCCTTCTTGTTTTAGTTTTCTTTATTTTGCCCTATTTCCAGCTCAGATTTTACTTAGAGAGGGCCTCCAAGGGTGGTTCAGCCATTAAGTATCATCTCTGTTTGGGCAGAACTTTGCCCCTGGCCACAACAGAGGCTGAAGTGTAACATACGAGAAGCTACACTTGGGCATGGTGCCCTGCTCTAGTCAGTTGTGGTCTGAGATGTATTGAGACCAGTTACATGGCTGCCTCATTTTCCCCTTCAGGAAAGACTGAGGCAGGACAGCTTCCTGGAAAGGAGTGTTTTCAGGGCAGGTTCTCTGGCTGGCAAGTCTAGGACAATAGCCAACTCTGGAGAGGGTGAATGGGCTTAGGAGTCCAGGAGCCAGATAGCTATAACTTTCCATATGCTAAAATGCCATGATGGCTTGTGGCCCTGGTTAAAAGGAACCAACAGTTTTGTGTTCAGACATGACTGATTGCTTGCTACTTCTACCTTTTCCAAATTCGAAAGGAAATATTCAACTATGTAGTTTCCTGTGCTTCCGGATTATCAAGATACCAAAGATGTATTTTGATTCATATTTCAAATTATCAATCCGTTTCTTAATTTTTGTAGAAATGTAGTACTTACAGTACTGACTTCTGCCGGTCTAGTGCATCAGAGACTAGGGGAATCCCTACTTTTAGAGCTTTGCTGTCCCTTCCACAATACTTTTCCCCCAGCATTTCTGAACCTGTGAATTCTCTGAATCCTGTCACTCTCCTCACATGTAAGACTCACTTTTTTGGTACATTTTTTCCTAATTGTGTTTGCCCATACTGTTTCTCATATTTCATTTGAGGTATTTGCTCTTCCTTTCTCTCCCCACTATCTTTTTTTTTTAAGATTTTATTTATTCATTTGATAGAGATCACAGGGAGACAGAGAGAGAGGAAGGGAAGCAGGCTCCTTGCTGAGCAGAGAGCCCGACGTGGGGCTCGATCCTAGGACCCTGAGATCATGACCTGAGCTGAAGGCAGAGGCTTTAACCCACTGAGCCACCCAGGTGCCCCTCTCTCCCCACTGTCTTTACCGGGAACCACAGAACCATACAGTGTCATGATTGGAAAGGACGTTAGAGTTTATCATTTTACTAAGTGATTTCTGTAAGATCACACCACCTTTACAGTCTGCTCTCTTACCTTCCAGCTGCTCTTTTTGATTGGACAAATAAGTGGGGGCAATTAAGAGCTGTTAGGACAGTCTTTCCATGAAGAAAAGTTTGAGCTATTTCCCATCTTTCTCTTGTTCTTAATATTTCATCTCTTAATGTATCCCCTAACATGAAGGTTTTCTCAGGTCCACAGACTCCTGATTCTGTTTCATCAGGAGGAAAAGAAATTAATAAAAGTATTCTTCTTTCTTTTGGCAGCAGGTGAGACTAGGATGTGGCATTCAGAGTTGCCTGCAGACCAGGAAGTTTCTAAAGGACTGGTGTCATCTGATGGGACATCTGGAGGCCTCTGTGGAACAGTTTCTGGGAAGCCAGAGGCAGGAGCTGCCTGTGAAGGTACTTTAGAAAAGCTGGAAGGGCAACCCTCAGAGGAAGAAGGGAGCAGACTGGAAAATGAGCTCTTCAAAATAACACACGAGGATGAAGATAAGTCCACAAAGTATGGATGTGATAAATATAATGAACTTGGGAAACATCCAGGTCTGTCCTCTAGTGCTGTAGAATGTCAAGGAGTTCTGAAGGGACAGAAATTTTATCAGTGTGATGAATGTGGTAAAGCTTTCAATTGGAGTTCACACCTCATTGGACATCAGAGAATCCACACTGGAGAGAAACCCTACGAGTGTAATGAATGTGGAAAGACCTTCAGGCAGACCTCTCAACTCATAGTTCATCTCAGAACCCACACGGGGGAAAAGCCCTATGAGTGCAATGAGTGTGGAAAGACTTACCGACACAGCTCCCATCTTATTCAACATCAGAGACTCCATAATGGTGAGAAACCATATAAGTGTAATGAATGTGGAAAAGCTTTCAATGAGAGTTCCAAACTTTTTGACCACCAGAGAACCCATACCGGGGAGAAACCTTATGAATGCAGTGAGTGTGGAGCTGCCTTTAGTCGAAGTAAAAATCTCATCCGACATCAGGTACTTCACACTGGTAAAAAACCTTACAAGTGTAGTGAGTGTGGGAAAGCTTTTTGTTCTAATAGAAATCTTGTTGATCATCAGAGGATCCATACTGGGGAGAAGCCTTACGAGTGTAATGAATGTGGCAAGGCTTTCAGTCGGAGTAAATGTCTTATTCGACATCAGAGCCTCCACACTGGACAAAAACCATATAAATGTACTGAGTGTGGGAAAGCCTTCAGTCAGATCTCTCAACTTGTTGACCATGAGCGAATTCATACTGGAGAAAAACCTTTCGAATGTAATGAGTGTGGTAAGGCATTCAGTCTCAGTAAATGTCTTATTCGACATCAGAGACTTCACACAGGTGAAAAGCCCTATAAATGTAACGAGTGTGGAAAATCCTTCAATCAGAACTCATACCTCATTATACACCAGAGAATTCACACTGGTGAGAAGCCTTATGAATGTAATGAGTGTGGGAAAGTCTTCAGTCATAATTCTAGCCTTATGGTTCATCAGAGAACCCATACAGGGGAGAAACCCTATAAATGTAGTGATTGTGGGAAAGCTTTTAGTGACAGCTCACAGCTCACTGTGCACCAGAGAGTTCACACAGGAGAGAAGCCCTATGAATGTATTGAGTGTGGGAAAGCCTTCAGTCAGCGTTCCACTTTTAATCACCACCAGCGAACTCACACTGGAGAGAAGCATTCAGCTCTGGCTCGCTCAGTTTGTTAAGAAGGATTCCCTAAGACAGAGCAAGATATTTTGAGTTCATTTTTCTTTGTAAGAAAGATAACCTGATCTCCTCTTGGAATCACTAATCAACGAGGTCCATTCCCTGCATTCTTTCTGCTGGGTCATGAAGGTGGAAGAGTCACAGGGCCATCCTTCCCAACTATGAGGGAAGTAAGGACTACACATTTCTTGTACTTGTAGGTTCCCTCCTACCTTTTTCCCCTCCCTCCCTTCCTACTTTCTCTCTCTTTTTTGTTTAAAAATGTATCTTTGGTTTTAGTTAAGAATTCATTAATCAAATTGTGTGCTTTTCAAGGACAGTAATTAAATGCTTCCTTTCTTTCTAGATAATTCATTTGCATAAAGTCATTCTCCAATGCTCTGATTCTTTCCTATCTTGGGTGTGGCCTTTTAAAAAATTCTATTACAGTCTAGATCCTCATCACTTGTGTTTCCTATCTAGAAAAGCTTTTCTTTTTCCTGTGTGCTAATCTTTATTTCTCAGACCCTTTAAGATCCAGCTCATCTTAGAAAGACTTTCTTCTTGAGATGCTTTTTCCTTCCTCCTAAATGTCTGTTGATTTGACTTCAGTGCTTCAAATTAGTCTGTGCTACAGTTTGCAATTGTTATTAAATTGCATTCAGATTAATTGTCAAGGCATAGGTCTATACTTTCATATGAACTTAATGTAGGCTCTTTGAGGCTAGGTATTTATCATATAGATAATTTTCATATGCTAGTTTAATAATTTTTTAAAACTCACCTTTCCAATTCAACCATTCTTTTTTTTTTTTTTAAAGATTTTATTTATTTATTTGACAGATAGAGATCACAAGTAGGCAGAGAGGCGGGCAGAGAGAGAGGAGGAAGCAGGCTCTCCGCGGAGCAGAGAGCCCTATGCAGGGCTCGATCCCAGGACCCTGGGATCATGACCCGAGCCGAAAGCAGAGGCTCTAACCCACTGAGCCACCCAGGCGCCCCCAATTCAACCATTCTTAAACTGGGCATGTACTTCCCTTCTACCACTGGACCTAAGACTTTTAAAGACTGATATCATCGGATACCACAGACAAAGGTGTCATTCATATCTTCTGCATATACCTCTGGGAGTTTTAGTGCTGTTACCTCAGCCTCAAAGAACTAACAATTTATGCTTGAGCATGCCTCTATGCATGCATGTCTGTGTGTGTTTGTCTAGGTTTTGGAGTCAGCAGTTAGCCCACTGACATGTACTTTTCCCTGCTTTCTGTGATTTGTACTCAGAGTGACTCTGATATCCTTACTGTATAGTTCAGTCTGCCTGTAACAGCCATCTAATGTCAAGGTGAGAGGAGTACATTTAATTATTGTAATAATCTTCTGGGCCATCAGGAGGTCTTTTCAGAGTCCTATAGTTATATGAGACATTAGGTTGAATACCTATCCCTTCCACCATTGCTGGAGTGCCCCAGTGCTGGGGAGCTTTGCCTCTGGTGTCTTCCCCATTTCTTTTAGCAGGACAGTAGGATTGACAGTGTGGCAGAGGAGGAGGTTAGGGGGGCAATGTCAGATTATGTAACCTGGAGAGGAGAGATTATTGTGAGCTCTGATTTATATCTGAGACAATGGAGAAGAAAGGGAAGAGAATTGAGGCTAAAGAAAATAAGAATTAGATGTGATTTGGGAGGAGGCATCTCAGAAAAGATTAGGAAGAATGTTATTGGGGAGATCTGTAAAAACTACTGAATGAAGCATATAGCTAGAAATTAGCCATTTTGAAATAAGTGTTTTAAATTAAGTTTCTGTATTCAGATGTATTTTTGCTGTTTGTTTCCATTTTCCTTTACAAGATCTGCAGATAGGACTTTCTTAAAAGCGTTTTATCTTGGGAGCACCCAGATTCTGAGAAGGAGCCCATATTAGCATATCCCCATTCCTCCACTGTGACTTGCACATTGCTAGTCATGTCTTCAGTAGAACTCTCTGCCTATTGTATGCTATAACTTTACCTTCTGTTTGTTGTTTGCTCATCCTCTTACCATTCTTGAGTCTGGATGGGGAGAGCCAGCACTATTCATAAGCATATTACCCCCCACCACCAGTCTGGTGTACATGTTCAGCAGGAATGAATGTCCTTACTTCCTTGAAATGTACTCCAGCTCTTGCACGGAGGAAAATGGGCTATATATGAATGCCATCTCAATTTCTATTGGTTATTGCTAGTATTTTTAAAAAGTATTGAATTTTAAAAATTTTATCTGGATCCAGTTGCCATGCTAAATTATTTTTAGTTGTAATAGTTTTTTAGTTTCATTTCCTAGCTTTTCTAAGTATACAATAAATAAGGGTTAATATTCTTTTCATTTCCAATCTGTCTGTCACTTAAGTTGTGTGTTAGCAAAACTATTTAAAAAAATTTTTTTTGGATAGTAAATAAATTTTTTTTGCATTCTAAAAATCAAGTTTATTGAGTCATGAAATATGTGTAACAACTGCATCTATTTAAAGTATATGGTTGAATGAGTCTTGATAGATAACTCCATGCAGGAAACCATCTCCACAATCAAAATACAGAACATTTCATCATCCCTAAAAGAGTCCTCTTGTAGCAGATTCCTGCTCTGGCCCCAGTCCCAGGCAACTACTGATCTACTTTTTGTCACTGTAGATCTGTTTGCATTTTCTAGAATTTTATAAAAAATGGGTATATATCTCTCTCATTAATGAAAGCTGGGGAATGTCTCTGGCATGTGCTAGGGTTCCCCACCTGGGCTCCTTTGTGAAGGCCTGAGGAAGCAGGTATGACTGGAGTGACTAGGAGATTGTTGGCTGTTGGAATCCTTTAGAAGAGTTTGTTAAGAAGGGTCTGGACAGTACTGTCTCCTTAAGGTAGAAAGAACTAGGAAATTGAAGTAAATCTGGAAAGATGGGGATATCAAGTAATGATAACTGAGTCATATCTGTCTGCATAATTTCTGAAACATAAAGAGGCAAAGTTGTAACTAAGCAAATCAGTCACGCGATGTTGATACAGGAACCAGGGAGCTTGGGAAGGTGGCAGAGTAAGAGGACCCTGAACTCACCACATTTTCAACTAGATACTATTTACATCCAAGTTAATAAACTAGAGTGAACTGAAGGTTAATGGAACAAACTCCACAATTAAATATAGAGAAGAAGCTGCATCTGAAACAATGGTCAGAAAGGTGGAGGGAGACTACCTGCAGGAGGGAGGGAACTGTACAAACCTTTAAAAAGGGCAGAGAAATGGGCCGTTGTGCCAGGGAACTCACATGGGAAAGACTAATCCCCATAGCATTTGGCTTTAAAAACCAGAAGGGCTGAATAATGTGTTCGTAAAACCAGTGAGACATGAAATGAGGGGCTTTGGAGGTAAGCTGATTAAACATGGGGCAAGCTGGGAGGCTAAGTGATAGCTGGGTTGTTGCCCTTAAAGAAACAGCAGCTTGTGCAGAGAGGAACAGAAAAGCAGTTTACACAACACAGTGGCAAACAGAAGATTTGTTCATACTGACTTCAGAGTGTTTGGGGAACTATGAAAATAACCTGGCAGGTGTCATTTTCCTCTACTACCCCCAGTATAAACACAGAGACACCTGGGGGAAGTAGGATGGCATAGACACTTGCTACTTAACCTGATAGCAGCGTGCTATGCCCAAGTTCTCCTGAGGGCTCACCTACTCCAAGCCTGCTAGGCTTGGTCATGGACTTAGGGCAAATTTTGGTAAAGCCATGTGGGCACCCAGCTGTATGCCTTCAAGTCATCCTCGTGTATTTCACCCAGCTGCATTCCCTCAGCCACAATCACATGCTGTGCCTGTGTGACTGTTTATGTGCCCCCAGATGCCATTCCACACCATACCCAGTTGCATACCCCAGCTGTAATTGTGTGTCCCTAGTTGCAGTTGCACACCTTGCACAGCCACTAGATACACAGCTTCTGTGTAGCCCAACCACTGCATCGGGCAACCACCACAGCACAGCCAGCTGTACATCCCTAGCCATAGCAGCACTTCAGGGGATCCTGCAAAAGACTAGTGGCGCACTGTGAATTTTGCTAACACCATTGCCTCCTCCCCAACCCCCCAGATTTCCCTGGTGGGCATAGACCTCACTCAACCAGAGTTGGACTGCCTGGGTTCCACTAACACCACAAAGAGCAAGCACAGCCCACAGCAGGCAGAGAGTTGGTGCAGATGAATGCACTGAAAGGAAAAGTGACAGACACAACAGCATGGTGTAGGCAATACATATAGAATACTCTGCTGAAGTGCCAGGTTCTGGTGAACAGGGGACACTGCACTACAGGATACTCCAGGAACTCTTCTTCATAAAATCACTACTTTGAAGAGCAGAAGACTTTTCTATCCTGCTGTTCATTGCATCAAGTGTGTTTCTCATTGCATTTATTGTGCTTTTCATCTTAACTTTCTTAACACAGAGAAACAGACAAAATGAGGAGAGAGGGAAATTTATCCCAAATGAATGACTAAGACAAGGCCACAACCAGAGATTTAGGCAAAACAGTTATAAGTAACATGCCTAATAGAGAATTTAAAGCAATGATCATAAGGATACTCACTAGACTTGAGAAAAGAGTGGAAGACATGAATGAGGCCATTAAGACAGGAATAACAATATAGTCAACATGAAGAGCACAATAAATGAAATGAGAAACCCACTTGATAGAATGAACAGCAGGATAGAAGAATCAGAGGAACAAATTAGTGACCTGGAAGACAGAGTAATGGAAAATAATCAAGCTGAACAAAAGAAAGAATTATGCAAAACAAGAATGGACTTAGGGAACTCAGTGATTCCATGAAATGTAATAATATTTGTACTATAGGAGACCCAGAAGAAGAAAGAGGGGGCAGAAAATTGACTTGAAGTAATAGCTGAAAAATTTCCTGATCTGGAAGGAGGCACAGAAAACCCCTAAAGGAATTAACAGAAGCAGACCAACATCGAGACATATTTAATTAACTTTGCAAAATATAGTGATAAAAAATGTTAAAAGTAGCAAGATGAAGGAAGTCATACCTGACAAGGGAAAATTCATAAGGCTAGCAAGAGTTTTTTCAACAAAAATTTCCAAGGCAGAAGAGAATGGCATGATATATTCAAAGTGCCTAATGAGAAAAATCTGCAGCCAAGATACTCTATCCAGCAAGGTTATCATTCAGAGTAGAAGGAAAGATAAAGACAAACACTAAAGGTGTTCGTGACCACTAAATCACCTCTGTAAGAATTAGTAAAAGGGACTCTTTGGAAAGGAGAGACAAGGGGGAGGGTTAAGATGGCAGAGGAGTAGGGCAACCCTAACTTACCTCCTCCCTTGAACACAGCTAGATAGGGGCGCCTGGGTGGCTCAGTGGGTTAAGCCTCTGCCTTCAGCTCAGGTCATGATCCCAGGGTCGTGGGATCGAGCCCCGCATTGGGCTCTCTGCTCTGCAGGGAGCCTGCTTCCCCCCTCCCCCTCTCTGTCTACTTGTGATCTCTCTCTGTTAAATAAATAAATAAATTCTTAAAAAAAAAACCACAGCTAGATAAATATCAAATTATTCTGGACACGCAGGAAATTGATCTGTGGACTGAAAGAACAAATCTGCACCTCTACAAGCAGAAAAAAAGACCACCTTGTGGAAGGTATAAACTGCAGAGAGTTGATTTGGGGGAGAAAAGAGCCACAGGCATTGTGGAGGGGAGGGAAACCTGACCACAGAGAGAGGAGTGAGAGATAAAGAGTGAAAACAGGGGCAGAGGATTTCACAAGAAAAACTCTTTCCCAAAACCACTGAGAAAAAGGAGAGGATTTAAATAATGCCAATAAAAGAACCAAACTAAAATAAAATAAATTACCTTAAGTGTTTTTTATAAACAGCAAAGCACACTCTGAATTTTCGAGGGTCAGTGCCATCACCAGGTTCATGCTGGGCGAGCTGAGTGGTGCTCTGGTGGGAAAGGAGAGTGGAAATCCAAAGGGATCCCCTCAACTGCATGGAAATAAATAGTTCCCCTTCTTAGAGTGCATTTGGTAGAGGCGATATGTCCTCTGTAGGGGTAAAAGACCTGGCAGGTGCCATTGAGCTTCCCCATTCACCAGCATAGGAACAAAGATGCAGATTGAGGGTGGCAAACCTTGGCACCAGATTTGTGCTGTGACTTACTATAAACTCTGAACTACTGTGCAGTTGTGTGACCATTTCCTGGGACAAGCCGGCACCAGCCACAGAGCAGTAAAACCCACCCCTAAAGTATCAGTGTGGATCCACACTAGTGGGGGGGGTGTCTCTGAAGTTTGGAGTTTTGAAACCCAGCCACACCTGAGAAAAAACATAGAAGTGCTGCACCACCTGGCAGGCAGAGCTCAGACACAGGGTGAAGGTGGGGATCTGATGAAAGCCAGGGAGTGATTGCTCATCTCTGAGAGCTTAACTGAGGAGCGGGGGACACAAGCTCCGCCCTCTGGAGAATGGGAGGGGGGGAGCTGTTTTCACTGACCAGCACTGACCAACCTCAGTGAGGAAAATAGCTCCACCAAGTGGATGCCAGAGCTGCTTACACCAAGTCCCTCTGTCCTGTGCCCTGCAGGTGTAACTCCATGAGGGCAAGTCCACCTAAGAATCAACAGTAGGCCTCTCCCCCAGAAGACAAGCACAAAACTTTGCATACACCAAGTTTACTGATGAATGCTGCAAAGCTTCAGCTCTACGGAAAACAGGATCTAGCCCTCCTTTTCTTTTTCTTTTCTTTTCTTTTTTTAATACAGAAAAAACAATTTTTAAATTTTATTTATTATTATTTATTTTTAATTTTTTAACATTCAAATTTTTAATTTTTTTAAATTGATCAAGCTTCCCTTAATAAACAGACCAAAGCACATCTAGGATCTAGCTTCCTTTATTTTTTTAAAATTATTATCTATTTTTTAAATTTTTATTTTCTTTGACATCAAAAATGACAAGACAGAACAGCAAGAAGTGATGGCTAGGTACTTAATTGATATAGATATAAATAGGGCGTCTGAGCTAAAACTGATAACAATAATTATTTTTATAATTATTGGCTGGACTTGAAAAAAACATAAAAGACACCAGAGAATCCTTTATTGCAGAGATAAAGGAACTAAAAACTATTCAGACCCAAATTAAAAGTGCTGCAACTGAGATGCGTTCCCAAATGGATACCATGACAGTGAGGATGGTTGAAGCAAAGGAATGAACCAGTGATATAAAACATAAAATTATGGAAAAAATAAAGGCGAAGAGAAGAGGAAAAGAAAGGTATTGGATCACAGGAGCACCTGGGTGGCTCAGTGGGTTAAGCCTCTGCCTTCAGCTCAGGTCATGATCCCAGGGTTCTAGGATCAAGCCCCGAATCCAGCTCTCTGCTCAGCAGGGAGCCTGCTTCCCCCTTTCTCTGCCTGCCTCTCTACCTACTTGTGATCTCTTTCTCTGTCAAATGAATAAATAAAATCTTTTAAAAAAACGTATTGGATCACTAATGTACACTTAGGGAACTCTAACTCCTTAAAGCATAATAACATTCATATCATAGGAATCCCACAAGATGAAAACAGGAAACAAGGAGGCAGAGGTTTATTTGGCCAAATCAGGGCTGAAAAATTCCCTAACCTGAGGAAGGAAACACATTTCACAATGCAAGAAGCACAGAGAATTCCCATTAAATTCAACAAAACCCAGCCATCACCAACACATGCTGTAGTCAAATTCACAAAATACACAGACAAGGAAAGAATCCTGAAAGCAGTGTGTGTGGGGGTCTTTAACGTACAGGGAAGACAGATCAGATTTGCAGCAGATCTGTCCACAGAAACAGGGAAGACCAGAAAGAAGTTTCAGAATATACTGACATGCTGAATGGAAAAAATACGCAGGCAAGAATACTTTATCTAGCAAATCAGTCATTAATAATAGAAGGAGAGATAAAGTGTTTCCAGAACAAATAAAAACTAAAGGAATCTGTGAACACTAAAACAGCTTTGCAAGATATATTAAAGAGGATCCTTTGAGAGAAGAGTGATCCCAAAAGTAACAAAGCCCAGAAATGAACAGAGACAACCTACAAAAACAGTGACATTACAGATAATAGGATGGCACTAAATTCGCCTTTCAAAAATTCCTCTGAATGTAAATGGAATAAATGTTCCAAAGACATAGGGTATCAGAATGTATTTTTAAAAAGCAAGACCAATCCATATGCTGTCTATAAGAGACTCATTTGAAACCTACAGACACAGGCAGGAAAGTGAGGGGATGCAGGGAGGAGGGGCAAGATGGCAGAGAAGTAGGAGACCCTGTTTCAACTGGTCCCCTAAAGTGAGCTAAATATCTACTAGAACACTCTGAACAACCATGATATCAGCCTAAGATGTAAGATTACATACTTCTAGATCTCTATGGGGAAGAAGACATCAGTGGAGAGGTAAAGTGGAGTGGGAACACTCAAACTGGTATCAGAGGAGAAACAGAATGGGGAGGGAGCCACCAGAAGTGACCCATTGGAAAGTAATACCCCAATACGAAAGTTCCCTGTGATTGGGGACCACCATTAACTTGGAGTCTGGTTAAAAGCACTCAAAAAAAGCAAAAGATCTTAAGGGGCAACTGGTGGAATTGGGTGGTCCTGAGCAGGGGCCTAATCCCACATTCCCAGAACTGTCAACGCCGGTGACCACCCATGCCAGAGAGAGTCCTTCAGGGCCTCCTGTCCATGGTCAGGGAGACCGCAGCTTTCTGCTGCTTACACCACCACTCTGCTGAGTGCACTCCCGTCCACACCTGAAAGAGCCTGGTGTATGCAACAGCCCGCGATTTCTAGGACCACAGCCTTTTGCGACCAGTGTAACATCCAGGTCTGAGCGCACTCCCACCAGCACCTGAGACAGCCTCGTGTGAGTGCCAGGAACCTGGCTCTAGGAACACAGCCTTCTGCGACCCACCTCATGGTCTGAATGCTCTCAGGCCATGCCTGAGAGAACCGGGCTGGATCTCTGGTCAGGATCCCTCAGCAGCAGCCTTCTGCAACCTGCGTGACCACTGGGTCTGAGCACACCCAGCGTGGGCCTGGACTCCAGACAGCAGTCCCAGCAAGGGCAGCTACCAGAAGTGGACTTCCCAGACCAATATAGCTCATGGTTTTAGTAGCACAGGGGTACAGAGACAAGCGGGAGCTTCAGGTGACCACTGGGATGGTGGCTGGGAGTGAGTACCACCTGTGGGAGGTTGCGCTGTTTAGCGGAGTTTGCAAAGGGGGGGGGTCTGTGTGTTCTGGACCACCCAGAGTGAAACAGTCTGAGGCTTCTCCCTGAGGCGGAGGTCTGGGTGCAGACAGATCCTTTCTTTGCTCTGACACTCTGAAAAGCCACAAAAAGCTGCCAAATAACAAAAACCTCCAGAGAATAAAAGCGGGAAAACCAGTTTCCACAGAGCCCAGCCCCTTGATAACCTGCAGGGCGACTCAACCCAAGCAAGACTGATGGGAGAACAATTCAGCAAGCCCCTCATCCAGGAGACAAACCAAAAGAACTAGAGGACAACCACCACAGGGTCCCCATAAAACTGTAAAACCCCAACATCAGGGGAAAAGCTCCCGGTATTGCCCTAAAACCTGTGTATTTCATAGATACATCTTTTTTTTTTTTTTTTTAATTTGCTCTTATGATTCTTGTTCATGTAATTTTTTTAACCTTACCATTACAACTAGAGGTTTAAAACAACATATTCCATAATATAAAATATATAAAATATAAAAAAAGTTAACTTGAACTTTTTTCATACATATACTGTTTCTCTTTCTTTTCTTTTTAAAAAAATATACCTATAGATATAAGCTTCAAGGTAATCTTTTTTCCCTATCCAATACTACCCCTATATATAAACCAGTTTTTTTGACTTTATTATTTTTTTTTATTTCTTTTCAGCATAACAGAATTCATAGTTTTTGCACCACACCCATGCTCCATGCAATGCGTGCCCTCCATAATACCCACCACCAGGCTCCCCCAACCTCCCACCCCCCGCCCCTTCAAAACCCTCAGGTTGTTTTTCAGAGTCCATAGTCTCTCATGGTTCATCTCCCCCCCAATTTCCCTCAACTCCCTTCTCCTCTCCATCTCCCCATGTCCTCCGTGTTATAAACCAGTTTTAATTTCCCTGTATCTCAGGAAAGTTGAGTCCTTTCACAAAGATACCAAGATATACCCAGGAAGAACTGAAATAAACTTCTTGCTGACATCGAGGGTTTAAAACCACCCTCCCATCTTCTTCTTCTGTCAGTGTTTCATGTATTTGTTTTTCTTTTTTCTGGTATTATATTAATCTTATTCATGGGTTTCATTTTGGCTGGGTTCTTCTTTTTTTTTCATTTATTTTGTCAGTCTTTTTGTTTGTTCGTTTTTGTCTATATACCTTAAAAATCTTAATTTTGGATCTCATTTTGCCTGGGTTTTCTTTTTTTTTTTTCTTTCTCTTTTTCTTTCTTTGCTGGTGACTTCTGATTGGTCTGAAACATTCCAGGGTGCACCTTGCCTGGATTGTGGTTGATATATTTAGCTATACATCCCCTCAACCACTTCTCATCAAAATGCCTAGGAGGAGGAATACCCAACAGAGAATAAATTCAGAGACTGTGCCCTCTGCCACAGAACTATTGGATATGGACATGAACAGTATGTCAGAAAGGGAATTCAGGGTAACAATTATTCAGGCAATAATAGGTTGGAGAAAACCATTAGTACAACATAGAATCTCTAAGCGCAAAAGTGAGAGCCAATCTGGCAGAAGCTAAAAATTCTATCAATGAGACCAATCTAATCTAAATACTCTAACAAATAGGGTAACTGAGACAGAAGATGGAATTAGTGATCTAGAGGACAAACTGATAGAGAAGGATAAGGAGGAAGCCTGGAACAAACAGCTTAGAATCCATGAAAACAGAATTAGGGAAATAAATGATGCAATGAAACATTCCAATGTCAGAATTATTGGGATCCCTGAGGGGGTGGAGAAAGAGAGAAGACTAGAGGATAATAGTTGAACCATATGAAAATTTCCCCAATCTGGGGAATGGAATAAGTGTTCTTGTCCCTAGAGGCAGAAAGGACACCCCCCACCAAGATCAATGAATCTAGAAAGAACTCCAGACACGTTATTGTGAAATTCACAAATCATAATATTAGAGAATAGGTTCTAAGGGCAGGTATGGGGAAGAGATTCCTTATGTACAGAGGAGCGTACATCAGAATAACATCAAATCTGTCCACAGAATCCTGGCAATCCAGAAAGGGCTGGCAAGACATATTTAGGGCAATAAATGAGAACAATATGCAGCCAAGAATACTTTACCCATAAAGGCTGACATTCAGAATGGATGGAAAGATAAAGAGCTTCCAAGACTGGCAAGACTTAAAAGAGTATGTGACCCCCAAACCGGCACAACAAGACATATTAAGGGAGGGTTCTATAAAAGAAGAAAGAACCCAAGAGTGACATAGAACAGAAATATGCAGAAATAATCTATAGAAACAAGGACTTCACAGGCAACATGACATCAATAAAAATGTATATTTCAATAATAACTCTAATATGAATGGCCTAAATGTTCCCATAAAATTGCACAGGCTTACAGATTGGATAAAAGAAAAGGACCAGTCCATATGCTGTCTGCAAGAGACACATTTGGAACCTAAAGATATAACCAGACTGAAAGTGAAGGGATAGAGAGGAATCTTTCATGCCAAAGGGCCTCAAAAGAAAGCTAGGGTAGCAATTCTCATATAAGATAAATTAGATTTTAAACTAAAGACTGTAGTCAGAGATAAAGAAGGACACTACATTATTCTTTTTTTTTAATTTTTTTTAAATTTATTTATTTGTCAGAGAGAGAGGGAGAGAAAGCAAGCACAGGCAGAGTGGCAGGCAGAGGCAGAGGGAGAAGCAGGCTCCCTGCCAAGCAAGGAGCCCGATGCGGGACTCAATCCCAGGACACCGGGATCATGACCTGAGCCGAAAGCAGCCGCTTAACCAACTGAGCCACCCAGGCGTCCTGACACTACATTAGGGGTCTATCCATCAAGAAGATCTTACAATTGTAAATATTTATGCCCCCAATATGGGAGCAGCCAATTACATAAGCCAACTGTTAATCAAAACAAAAAGCCATATTGACATGAATACATTAATAGTAGGGGATTTTAACACACCACTCTCAGTAATACACAGATCATCCAAGCAGAATATCAATAAAGAAATAAGAGCTTTGAATGACATATTGGACCAGATGGACCTCATAGATATATACAGTACACTCCACCCTAAAGCAACAGAATACACATTCTTTTCAAGTGCACAGGGAATTTTCTCCAGAATATGACCACATACTGGGTCACAAATCAGGGCCCAACCAATACCAAAATATTGAGATTATTCCCTGAATATTCTCAGACCACAATGCTTTGAAACTGGAACTCAACCACAAGAAGAAGTTTGGAAGGAATTCAAACACTTGGAAGCTAAAGTCCAAAACTGCTGGGATATAGCAAAGGCCAACCTAAGAGGGAAGTACATAACCATCTGAGACTCACTCAAAAAAATGGAAAGATCCAGAATACACCAGCTCTATTTACACCTTAGAGAACTAGAAAATCAACAACTTAAGCCAACCCCATGCATGAGAAGGGAAATAGTCAAGATTAGCAGAGATCAATGAGTTAGAAACTAGAGATACAGTGGAACACATCAACAAAACTAGAAGCTGATTCTTTGAAAGAATTAATAAGATCAATAAACCACTGGCCAAACTAATTCAAAAGAAAATTCGTAATAAAATTACGAATGAAGGGGAGAGATCATGACTAACACCAAGGAAATAGAAAGAAATATCATAAATTATTGTCAAGAGTTATGTGCCAATAAGTTAAGCAACCTAGAAAAAAATGGATGCATTCCAGGGAACCTAGTAACTTCCAAGACTGAAACAGGAAAACTGAGAACCTGAATAGACCATATCTAGTAACGGAATTGAAGCAGTGATCAAAAACCTCCCCCAAAAAACAAGAACCCAGGACCTGATGGATTCCCTGGGGTATTCTACCAAACATTCAAAGAATAAATAATACCTATTCTCCTGAAGCTATTTCAAGAAATAGAAGCAGAAGGAAAACTTCCAAACTCTTTCTATGAAGCCAGCATTCCTGGATCGCTGATCCAGGCAAACACCCCATCAAAAAGGAGAATTTCGGGGGCGCCTGGGTGGCTCAGTGGAAAGCTCAGCTTTCAGCTCAGGTCATGATCCCAGGGTCCTGGGATCAAGCCCCACATCGGGCTCTCTGCTCAGCAGAGAGCCTGCTTCCTCCTCTCTCTCTGCCTGCCTCTCTGCCTACTTGTGATCTCTGTCTGCCAAGTAAATAAATAAAATCTTTAAAAAAAAAAGGAGAATTTCAGACCAATACCCTGATGAACATGGACACCAAGATTCTCAACAAGATCCTAGCAAATAGGACCCAACAGTACATTAAAAAGATTATCCACCATGACCAAGTGGGATTCATCCCTTGGATGCAAGAGTGGTTCAACATTCGCAAGTCAATCAATGTGATAGAACAAATCAATAAGAGAAGAGAGAAGAACCACATAGTCATCACAATTGATGTAGAAAAAGCATCTGACAAAATCCAGCATCCATTCCTGATTAAAACGCTTCAAAGTATAGGGATGAGGGGGGGCGCCTGGGTGGCTCAGTGGGCTAAGCAGCTGCCTTCGGCTCAGGTCATGATCCCAGCATCCTGGGATGGAGTCCCACATCGGGCTCCTTGCTCGGCAGGGAGCCTGCTTCTCCCTCTGCCTCTACCTGCCACTCTGTCTGCCTGTGCTCGCTCGCTCTCTCTCTCTCTCTCTAATAAATAAATAAAATCTTTAAAAAAAAAGTATAGGGATGAGGGAACATTCCTCAAATTCATAAAATCTATCAATGAAAACCCACAGTGAATATCATTCTCAATGGGGGAAAAGCTGATTTTAGATTTTAGTTCTTCTATTTCTCCAGAAAGGGCTTTTATTTCTCCAGACAGGGGTTCTCTAATATCTTCTATGCCTTTTTTGAGCCCGGCTAACACCTTGAGAATAGTCATTCTGAACTCTAGATCGGACATATTACCAATGTCCGTATTGATTAGGTCCCTAGCTGTCGGTACTGCCTCTTGTTCTTTTTTTTGTGGTGAGTTTTTCCGCCTTGTCATTTTATCCAGATAAAAACATATAAAGGAGCAAATAAAATACTAAAAGGGTGTCAAAGACCCCAGGAAAATGTGCTTTAACCGAATCAGAAGAGACCCCAAATCGTGGGGGGAAGAGAGGGGGTAAAAACAAGTTCAGATGAAAAAAATTTAAAAAAGAAAAAAAAATAAAGAAAAAATATAATAAAGAAAAAAATATATATTAGACTGGTGAATAGAGCAGGGTCACCCACTTAATTTTGGGAGTATTTTGGTCTCTTAGAAGACATCCCCAAATTTTAAAGAATGAAAAACATATATAAGGGTAAACACAATGAAGGGATGGAATATGACTATAAAGATGAATTTTTTTTAATTTCTAAAAAAAGAGTTGATAAGATAAGTTGTTTGGGAGAATAAAGAAAAAGAAAGTGCAGAGAATTTGCTCAGGCTGGAGACGAGAACAAAGCCCTGTGCTAGATTTAGGGTTTATTTTGATCTATTAGAAATTGTATCTCAATTTTTTTTAGAAGAAAAAACGCTATGTGTATACAAAAAATAAAGTTAGATATGATGAAGGATAAAATATGACTATAATAATGAAGGTTCAAAAAAGATCTTTTTTCATGAAAGGTATTGTTAAGATAAACTAGTTTAAAAACTAGTTTAAAACGTTTAAAAACGTTAAAAGAGGAAAGGGTAAAAGTTAAAAAAATTTTAGCAGAAGAAAAAATAAAATAAAAAAATTAACTTTGCAAGACTAAAGAATCATGGGGAGAAATCCATAAATTCCATGCTTTGCTTTCTCCTCCTCTGGAATTCCACTGTTCTCCTTGGTAAGTGAACTTGGTCTTGGCTGGATTTCTTGCTGATCTTCTGGGGGAGGTTTCTGTAGTGATTCTTAAGTGTCTTTGCCCAAGGCGAAATTGCACTGCCCATACCAGGGGCCAGGCTAAGTAATCCGCTCGGGTTCGTTTTC
>PISX010029038.1:0-20619 GCA_004024625.1 Mellivora capensis | reverse complement strand
ATACCACCTCACACCAGTTAGAATGGCCAAAATCAGCAAGACAGGAAACAACGTGTGTTGGAGAGGATGTGGAGAAAGGGGAACCCTCCTACACTGTTGGTGGGAATGCAAGTTGGTGCAGCCACTCTGGAGAACAGTGTGGAGGTTCCTCAAGAAGTTAAAAATAGAGCTTCCTTATGACCCTGCAATTGCGCTACTGTGTATTTACCCCAAAGATACAGATGTAGTGAAAAGAAGGGCCATCTGTACCCCAATGTTTATAGAAGCAATGGCCACGGTCGCCAAACTGTGGAAAGAACCAAGATGCCCTTCAACAGACGAATGGATAAAGAAGATGTGGTCCATATACACTATGGAGTATTATGCCTCCATCAGAAAGGATGAATGCCAGACTTTTGTAGCAACATGGACGGGACTGGAAGAGATTTTGCTGAGTGAAATAAGTCAAGCAGAGAGAGTCAATTATCATATGGTTTCACTTATTTGTGGAGCATAACAAATAACACGGAGGACATGGGGATATGGGGAGGAGAAGGGAGTTGAGGGAAATTTGGGGGGGGGATGAACCATGAGAGACTATGGACTCTGAAAAACAACCTGAGGGTTTTGAAGGGGCGGGGGGTGGGAGGTTGAGGGAGCCAGGTGGTGGGTATTGTGGAGGGCATGCATTGCATGGAGCACTGGGTGTGGTGTAAAACTATGAACTCTGTTACACTGAAAAGAAATAAAAAAAATTAAAAAAAAAGAGCAATATATATTAGTTGGAATTTTAGTGGGAAGCTTGGAAGGCATTAAGAGATAATTTTTGGGAATGGGCATATCTAATCCAGCACTACCAGGCTCTAAAACAACAATGCCAGAGCTGCTCAATAGCTCGATCTTTCATTTGTACCTGGTCTTGCAGCTGGGCCCACGGCCCAACACCCATGGGTAGCTCTATGGAAATAGGAACATAACTAACTCTGTTATGGGCAACTGCTATTTATGCATGATCTTGCCACCATGTTTTAAATTGTAAGAACTCACTTGAAGATAGAACTGTTCTTGCTAACAATGACCAATCAATTGGAATAAGTCGATTGCCTTCTGTGATGCCTTGAATGATTCCCATTGTAAATGGGGAATTAATTCCATAGTTTTGTACTGCTTGTTTTAGTTTCTTCAATAATTTGAAGGGGAATGGCTCATGTTTGGCCTCATAGATACCATTAGGGTTGTTAGGATCATGTCCCAGAGCAACATGTTCTCTAATAATAACCGGGAAATTAAAATGTAAGGCATCTAGGTCTCCTGCTTGTTGTGCTTCAAGGAGGTCTTTTTGAATGGCTGATAGCATGTATTTTTCATCATTTTCACTAAATGGTGCCTTCTTATAGAATGGTGGAGCCAATGGCGTCAGTGGCATTTGCACCTTTTGTTCTGTTATTGGGGGAGGAGGAGATTCTGCCTTTATATATTCCTTTACAATGGCCTTAGTAATTTCCTTCTCCTCCTGGATGGCATGTTCACGTTTCTGTTTTTTAGTTTCTCCTGAACATCCATTATCCCTCTAGGAATCAGGGGTTTGTAAAGGCTCCAAAATGGAGGAAATGAGGGTCCAAGGAGGCCATAAAGTAATTGGAATTGGTTTTCCTTTAGTATGCAAAAGTTTTAACTCATGACCTACTTTTTCCCATGTTTGTAAACCTAAAGTCCCTAATATAAGGTACCAGGAGCAATGTTCTTTAATCACTTTTAAAGCTCCATAAGTTGACCCTGGATGACTTTTGCTACTTCCGCCTTTAGGAGCTGTCTCAGTAAGCAAACGTAAGGGCAAAAATAGTTTATGCTCTTTAGATTACCCATACCCTGCGATAAGTACCCACAACTCACCAGCAGGAAAAAGGCATGACCGTGCAAAAACGCAAGTTGGGGCTTCTTCTGTTTCATTTCTGGTCCCTGTTCCGGTGCCACTTGGCGCTACCTGTTGGTGCACGAGAGAAGAATGAGGCACAAACAAGTCAGCTGCAAGGGAAAGGGAGCAGGGGACAACAGTAGAAAAGACTGTTGCCCCGAACAAATCCTCAGTCCCGCTTTTATTAGATAGAAACAGTAACCAACAGAAGAGACGAAGAAAGGAACACATTAATCATATGCCTTTTGGATAAATAAGAAGGAAGGCAAAACATGTCTGGACAAGCAGTATAAAGTTTATAGTTGAATAAGCATATTGAAAGGACATAACTAACTAGCAACAGCTGCTCTTGGGGGGGGTAGATAACGGAAAAATGAAGCAGGCGGCATTCCACCCTGAGCAGGCCAGACGTTCCCAGCTGCTCGCCTTCCATGAAGCAGGGAGTGTTATGCCCTGAGCTAGGTGGGTATCCCCCGCTGCTCAGCTTCAAGGCCATATATCGTCTTCTCCCCCAGAGGCCTGTGGCTAGTATGTGTTTGTCTTAAGGCTACATCTAAATGTGTTTGGTAACTAGTAAACTTTCCCATGGGTTATATTTTAAGTAATACATTGTTCTGAGGGACAGTTGCATGCTCCTGAAGGAAACTGCGCCCTTTACAGTTGTTAAAACCCTCCAGATTAGGAGAAACCTGCAAACCCCCAAAGGCCACACCAATTTTGCAGGCCATCCTGTACAAAAATACGCAGTCTGACACACCCTGAACACGGACCTCTGGTCAGACACCCTGTTAGATGTCCTGAGACAGAAGATTGAAACTGACATGGCCTTAGGCCCTAATCTGAAACCTAGATTAAGTATTCAGTCATCAGTCTGCAGAGGCCTGGTCTCTAATACCAACATATGGGGGGTCACTGAGAAACAAAACAGAACACCTCCAGTCCCCAGAAGGGAAATTTGATATTTGGAGCTGTGTCAAAGCCTCAAGGTAGGAGAATCCTACATGTCTCCAGAGCACACAATACAATCCAAGGTCTCGCTGGGAAAAACCCCACATTGTGACCCATCAGAATGAGGCTCCTTTCCAACTCAGCCCCCTGGGTAGTTTGCCCCAGAGCCACCAGATCGAATCTGCCTTGTTCCAAGAACCCAATGGGAATACAAAGTGCGGTGTCCAGGTATCCATACGTAGAGCCCAGCTCTCAAATCTTTATATATGGGGGAGCCTTGAACCATCGAAAAAGACTACCCCTGTCTCGCAGATGGAAACCTTGCTATTTGAAGCAGTTCACAACCCACATAGTGGGAAAACCTCCTAGGCCTCATGAGGCCTCACCTGCATTAGGCGGCCATCATGGACAAAAACTCCAGCCTGAGCAAACACTGACACTCGCCCTTACTTTAGATGCTGGAGATCTCGATTCAGACAGTGCAGATTGGGCCTGCTGTGCCTTCTACCCTAAACCTAACCCTAGCTGTGTTTTCCGATTTCCGTCATCACACTCCTGACATGCAAGCCCTCCAGATTGGGAATTCTGGAGCCACAACGCAGCATTCTGCCTGCCCACCAGAAGTTAAAAATCCCTGATGAGGCTGCCCAAAAAAACACAAATGAGGATCAACCTACAAGGCCTTTGACAGCACTCCAATTTCATAGGCCGCCCTGTGCACTAATGCTCTGACTGACACAGCCTGAGCCCAGACCTCCTGTCATTCACCCAGACAGCTGGCGGCATATCCAGCAGATCAGACCTGCCATGGACCGAGGCCATCATCTCTACCAATCCTGGGTTTTCAGGCATCTGTCCACAGACCTTAGCTCCAATCACTGCATATGGGGGAACCTGATGCACAAAACAGAACTCCTCCTTCCAATGGCAGAAAACCTTGCTGTTGGGATGTTTGTCAAACCCTCAGAGCAGTAAAAACCTGCATGGCCCATGAGGCCACACCCGCTCTGGAGGACTGACTTGGGCACAAACACGCATTGTGACCCTCAGCCTGAGCCCTATTTTCAAATAAGTCCCCTCAGTATCTGGACCAAGAACCAGCACATTGGGTTTCCCATACCCCTAGGACCAAATCATAAACCAAAGTGGAGTATTCCAGGCGCCCATACCCAGAGTCCTGCTCTGGATTCCTTCAATCTGGGGGAACACTGAGAGAGAAAATAGGACTCCTCCTTTCCTCCATAATCACACCAATGTTTTGGAGCCAGGCAAATCCCCAGAGAGGGAGAATCTTCCATGGCCCCATGAGGCCACCCCTACATTCCATGGCATTTCAAAGACAATAAATTAAGGAATAAAAGCCTGTGCCACCACTTTAAAGTTGCCTTATTTCAGATCTCGAGGAGCTCCCCTCAGCGTCTGCAGATAGGGCCTGCCATACCCTCGGACCTAAATCTAACCTGAGTTTGTGTTTTTAGACTTCTGTCCCCAGAACGCTGGCCTACACACCCCTCAGGCTGGGGCCTGCGGACCGCACCACAGGACTGTGCCTCACCACCCGAAGGAAACTGTGCCATTTATAGTTGCCAAACCCCTCTCTATTAGGAGAAACCTGCAAGGCCCCTGAGGCCACCCAAATTTTGTAGGCCACCCTGGACAAAAATGTGCAGTCTGAAATACCCTGTTCACCTACCTCAAGTCAGACACCCAGTTAGATGCCCCAGAGACAGAAGATTAAACCTGACAGGAGCCAAGGCCCTGATCTGAAGCCTAGCTTAGGTTTTCAGGCATCTGTGCCCTGAGGCCTAGTCTCGAATACCAACAAATGGGGGGGGGGGCGCTGAGGCACACAACAGAACACCTCCTGTCCTCAGAACAGAACCTTGCTATTTGGAGCTGTGTAAACTCATCAGGGTCAGACAATGTTGCATGGCCCCTGAAACAGTGAAACAATCCGAGGGCTCCCTGTACACAAACCTGAATTGTGACCAATCAGCATGACACTCCATTTAAACTCAGCCACCTGGGTGGCTCGCCACAGAGCCAGCAGATCAAAGCTGCCTTGTCCTAGATGCCAATTGGAACTTGAGGTGGGATTTCCAGGCATCTGTACATAGAGATATGCTCTCAAATCTTTCCTTATTGGGCAGCTTTGAGCCATCAACAGGACTCCCACTGTAACGCTCTTTGAAGCAGCTCCCTACCCCTAGTGTGGAAAACCTCCATGACCTCAGGAGGCTACTCTATAAGTCAGCCATCATGGACACAAACTCCAGCCTGCGTGAAACACTGGCACTTGCCATGTCTTCATATGCTGGATATCTCGATTCAGACTCTGCATATTGGGCCTGCTATGCCCTAGGACCTAATCCTAGCCCTAGATTGTGTTTTCAGACTTCTATCCTCACACACCAGGCCCACAAGCCCTCCAGATTGGGAATACTTGAGCCACAACTCAGCACTCTACCCGCCCAACAGAAGGAAAAATTGCCCCATGGGGCTACACAGAAACCCCAAATGAGGATCAACCAACAAGACCCTAGATAATAATCCAATTTCTTTTGCTGCCCTGTGCACTCACGCTCTGTCTGACAAGCCTGAGCCCCAACCTCCTGTCAACCACGTAGACAGCTGGCCGCATATCCAGCAGATTGGAACTGCCATGGCCCTAGGCCGTCATATTTAAGCAACCTGGGTTTTTAAGCATCTGTCCCCAGACCTTATCTCAAATCCCTGCACATGGGAAACCTGATACACTCCTCCTTCCCCAAGGCAGGAATCCTTGCTGTTGGGATGGCTGGGAAACCCTCAGAGTAGGAGAAACTGGCATGGCCATTGAGGCCATGACTACTCTTGAGGTCTGCCCTGGGTGCAAGCATGCATGGTGACCCTCAGCCTGAGCTCATTTTCAAACAAGCCCCCTCGGTACCTGAATCAACAACCCACCTATTGGGTCTGCCATGCCCATAGGCCCAAATCCTAACCCTCGGTGGTCTTTTCCAGGCACCCGGACACAGAACCCATCTCTGGAATCCCTGTTTCGGGGGAAAGCCTGAGACAGAAAACAAGACTCTTCCGCCAGAATGACACCAAACTATTGTGAACCATGCAGAATCCCCAGAGAGGGAGAATCTTCCATGGCCCCATGAGGCAACCCCTACATTCCATAGCCATTCTAGACACACAATCCAGACATAAAAACCTGAACTACCGCCTCCCACTCGCCCTAATTTCAGATACTGAGGAGCTTCTCTCAGGGTCTGCAGATCCAGCCTGCCATAAACTCGGCCCTAACGCTAATCCGAGTTTGTGTTTGCTGACGTCTGTCCTCAAAGCCCTGGACCACACGCCCTCCAGAAATGGGCCTCCAAAGCCACACCGCAGGACTGTGCCTGCCTTCCTGATGGAAACATTGCCCTAAACCTCCAGATTGAGAGAAACCTGCAAGGTCCCTGAGCCCACCCTAATTTCGTAGACGCTCTAGACAAAAATGCACAGTCTGACACACACTGAGCAACTACCTCCAGGCAGACACCCAGGAAAATGGTCCTAGAGGCAGAATATTGACCCTCACATGCACCTAGGACCTAACTGGAAATCTAGCTAAGGTTTTGAGGCATCTGTCCCCAGAGGCCTATTCTCAAATACCAACAATTGGTCCAACATGTGGTCCCTGAGGCACAAAACAGAACAGCTCCTATCCCCAGAAGGAAACCTTGCTCTTGGGAGCTGTGTCAACCCTCATGGTAGGAGTATGCTTTGTGGATCCTGAGCCCCAGCCACATTCCAAAGTCTCCCTGGACACAAACCAGGATTGGGATCCATCAGCATAAGACTCCATGTCAATCAGCATCCTTGATACTTTGCCCCAGAGCTACCAGATCGAACCTACCATGTTCCTAGGCTGTGATGGTAACGCAAGGTGGGCTTTCAAGGCATCCATGCGTAGAGCTCTGCTTTCAAATCTTTCCATATGGACGACTGTGGAGCCATCACACTGGACTCCCGCTGTCCCAAAGAAGGATACCTTGCTGTTTGGAGCAGCACACCAGCCCCAGGGTGGGAAAACCTCCATGGTCTCATGAGGCCATCCCTCCATTAGTCGGCCATTATGGACACAAACTCCAGCGTGAGCAAACGACTGACACTCACCCTTACTCAGAGGCTGGAGAATTCAAATCTGCTGCACATTAGAACCAGCATGATTTTGGAACTAAACCTAACCCTAGCCTTTTTTTCAGATTTTTATCCTCACACTCCTGGCCTGCAAGCCCTCCAGATTGGGAATTCTGGAGCCACAACACAGCATTCTGCAGACCCATTCTGATTAGGTCCTAGGGGCATGTTAGGTTCAATATCCTGACTCTAGGGTTATTTACTTGGGAGACTGCCTGGACTTAGGTGCTCAGGGTTTGTCAGAGTGCACATTTTTGTCCAAAATGGCCTACAAAATTGGGGTGGGCTGAGGGGCCTTGCAGGTTTCTCCAAATCTGGAGGGTTTGGGCAACTGTGACAGGCACAGTTTCCTTCAGGAGGGCAAGCACAGTCCTGAGGTGTGGCTTTGGAGGCCCCATTCCGAGGGCGTGCAGGCCAGGGCTTTGGGCACAGAAATCTGTAAACACAAACTCGGGATAGGGTTAGGGTCAAGGTTATGGCAGGCCCTGTCTGCAGCCCCTGAGGGAGCTTCTCATGATATGAAATTAGGGCGAGTGGGAGAGAGTAGTTCAGGCTTTTGTCTCTGGAAATGTCCAGATGGCCATGGAATGTAGAGGTGGCATCACAGGGCCATGGAAGATTCTCCCTTTCTGGGGATTCTGCCCAGCTCCCAATAATTTGGTGACATTTTTGGAGAAGGGAAGAGTCGGGTTTTCCATATCAGGGTTCCTCCAAAAGCAGGGATTCCAGAGACAGGCTCTGGGACCGGGTCCCTGGAAAACCCCACCCAGGGTTAGGATTTGGGCCTGGGGGCATGGCACCATAGCCTGGTATGCTGGTGCCTGGTCTAGCTAATGAGGGGGCTTGTTTGAAAGTGGGCTCAGGCTGAGGGTCACAATGCTTTTTTGTGCCCAGGCTGGCCCTCATGAGTGGGTGTGGTCCCATGGGCCATGCAGCTGACTCCAACTCTGAGGGATTGACACCCATCCCAACAGCAAGGATTCATGCCATGGGAAAGAGGAATACTCTTTTGTGCATCAGGTTCCCCCATAGGCAGATATTTGAGATAAGGTATGGGGACAGAGTCCTGAATCTCCAGGTTGGGTAGAGATGCCAGCCTCGGGGCATGGCAGGTCCCATCTACTTGAGGATATGGGGGCAGCTATCTGGGTGGCTGAGAGGAGTTCAGGGCTCAGGCTGTGTCAGACAGAGCATTAGTGCACAGAGAGGCCTATGATATTGAGGTGCCATCGAGAGCCATGCAGGTTGAACCTCGTGTGGGGTTTCTGGGCAGACCCATAGGGCACTTCTTCTTTCCGGTGGGCAGACAGAATGCTGCATTGTGGCTCCAGAATTCCAAATCTGGAGGACTTGTGGGCCAGGAGTGGGAGGACGGAAGTCTGAAAACACAAGCTCCAGTGAAGTTCAGTGCCGAGGGCATGGCAGTTCCAATGTGCAGCAGCTGATTCAAGATCTTCAGAACCTGAGGAAGGGCCAGTGTCAGATGTTCTCTCATGCTTGAGTTTGTGTCCATGATGGCTGCCTAATGGAGGGGTGGCCCCATAAGGCCATGGAGGTTCTCCTACCCTGGGGGTGGTGAGCTGCCTCAAACAGCAAGGTTTCCTTCTGTGGGACAGGAAGAGTCCTGTTTGATGGCTTGAAAGAAAGGTTTGATAGCAGAGCTCTCCGCATTGATGCGTGGAAAGCCTACCTCGCATTACCATTGCAGCCAAGGAACATGGCAGTTTCAATTTGCCGGTTCTGGGTCGAAGTACCCAGGGAGCTTGGTTGACATGGAGTCTCATGCTGATGGGTCACAATGCTGGTTTGTGCCCAGGGATACCTTGGAATGTGGCAGTGGCTCAGGGCTCATGCAGGATTCTCCTACCCTGAGGAATTCCCAAGAGCTCCCAGGAGCAAGGTTTCCTTCTGGGGACAGTAGGGGTTCTGTTTTATGGCTCAGGAGCCACATGTTCAACCATATGTTGGTACTTGAAAACAGGCCTCTGGGACAGATGCCTGAAAACCTAAGCCAGGTTTCCTATTAGGTCCTAGGGGCATGTGAGGGTAATCTTCTGACTCTAGGGCCATTAACTGGGTGTTTTCCTCGAAGCGGTTGCTCAGGGTGTGTCAGACTGCACATTTTTGTCCAGAGCAGCCTCCAAAATTGTGGTGGGCTCAGGGGCCTTGCAGGTTTCTTCTAATCTGGAGGGTTTGGGCAACTGTGACAGGCAGAGTTGACTTCGGGAGGGCAGGCACAGTCCTACAGTGTGGATCTGGAGGCCCCATCCAGGATGCTGCGTGGGCCAGAGCTTGGGCAACAGAAGTCTGCAAACACAAAGTCGGGTTAGTTTAAGGAACGAGGTGATGGCAGGCCAATCTGCAGATTCTGAAGGCAGCCCCTTGGGATTTGAAATTAGGGCGAGTGGGATGAGGTAGCTCAGGCTTTTGTCTCTGGATGGTGTGTTTCATGGCCGTGGAATGTATGGGTGGCCTCATGGGGCCATGGAAGATTCTCCCTCTCTGGGGATTCTGCCCAGTTCCCAATAGTTTGGTGTCATTCTGGGGGAAGGGTAGAGTCCTGTTTTCTGTGTGAAGTCCTGTTTTCTGTCCCCCCAAAACAGGGATTCCAGAGACGGGCTCTGCATCTGGGTGCCTGGAAAACCCCACTGAGGGTTAACACTGGGGCTAGGGGCATAGCAGGCCTGATATGCGCCTTCTTGGTCCAGCTAGCAAGGGGGCTTGTTTGAAAGGGGGCTCAGGCTGAGGGTCACAATATGTGTTTATTCCCAGGGCTCCCTCATGGGTGGGCTTGGCCTTATGGGCCATGCAGCTGGCTCCCACTCTGAGGGTTTGATACCCATCCCAAAAGCAAGGTTTCCTGACATGGGGCAGGAGGAGTACTGTTTTTTTTTTGTGTGTGTGCCTCAGGTTCCCCCATAGGCGGGGATTTGAGAAAAGGTCTGGAGACACATGCCTGAATACCCAGGTTAGGTAGAGATGACAGCCTCAGGCCATGGCAGTTCTCATCTACTAGATATGTGGCCAGATATCTGGGTGGCTGATGGGAGGTCGGGGCTCAGGCTGTGTGAGACAGAACATTAGTGCACAGGGCAGCCTATGATATTGGGGTGCCCTTGAGGGCCATGAAGGTTGATGCTCATGTGGGGTGTCTGGGCAGACCCATAGGGCACTTCTTTTTGGTGGGCAGGCAGAATGCTGCATTGTGGCTCCAGAATTCCCAATTGGCAGTGCTTGTGGGCCAGGAGTGTGAGGACAGAAGTCTGAAAACACTAACTAGGGTTATGTTCAGGGCCGAGGGCTTGCCAGATCCAATGTGCAGAGGCTGATTCGACATCTCCAGCACCTGAGAAAGGGTGAGTGTCAGATGTTTGCTCATGCTGGAATTTGTGTCCATGATGGCCGACTAGTGGAGTGGGGGCCTCATGAGGCCATGGAAGTTTTCCCACGCTGGGGCTTGTGAGCTGCTCAAAACAGCAAGTTTTCCTTCTGTGGGACAGGGGGAGTATGGTTTGCTTCCTCCAGGGTCCCCCATATGGGAAGACTTAATAGCATAGCTCTCTGCATGGATTCCTGGACAGCCCACCTCACGTTGTCATTGCTGCCTAGGAATATGGCAGGTTCTATCTGGTGGCTCTGGATTGAAGTGCCAAGTGGGCTGAGTTGACATGGAGTTTCATGCTGATGGGTCATATTGCTGGTTTGTGTCCAGGGAGACCTTGGAATGTGGCGGTGGCTCAGGGATCATGCAGGATTCTCCTACCCTGAGGGTTTGATACAGCTCCCAAGAGCAAGGTTTCCTTCTGGGGACAGGAGGTGTTATATTTTGTGTCTGAGGGGCCACATGTTGATATTCGAGAACAGGCCTCTTGGGACAGATGCCTGAAAACCTAAGCTAGGGTTCCAATTAGTTCCTTGGGGCATGTCTGTTTCAATCTTCTGACTCTAGGGCCATTTTCCTGAATGTCTGCCTGAAGGTAGGTGCTCAGTGTGTTTCAGACTGCACATTGATGTCCAGAGCAGCCTACTACATTGGGGTGGGCTTAGTGGCCATCAGGTATCTCCTAATCTGGAGGTTTGGGGCAACTTTGATGGTCAGAGTTTCCTTCGGGAGGGCAGGCACAGTCCTTCAGTGTGCATCCAGAGGCCCCATCCTTGTGGGCATGTTGTCCAGGATTTTGGGTTGAGAAGTCTGCTCACATAAACTAGGGTTAGGGTTAGGGGCAAGATGATCACAAGCCTGATCTGCAGATCCTGAGGGCAGCTCCTCGGGATCTGAAATCAGGGCGAGTGGAGGCTGTAGATCAGGCTTTTGTCTCTGGATGGTGTGTCTAGGATGGCCGTGGAATGTAAGGGGTGGCCTCATGGGGCCATTGAAGATTCTCACTTTTTGGGGATTCTGGCCAGCCCCGAATTGTTTGGTGTCTTTCTGGGGGAAGGGAAGAGTCCTGTTTTCTGTCTGAGGAGTCCCCCCAAAACAGGGATTCCAGAGACAGGCTCTGAAACTGGGCATCTGGAAAATCCCACCCAGGGTTAGGATTTGGGCCTAGGGGCATGGCTGGGGCATGGCTTATTCGAGATCCTGCTCCAGCTTCCGAGGGGCTTGTTTGAAAATGGGCTCAGGATGAGGGTCACAATGCCTGTTTGTGCCAGGGCTCCCTCTTGAGTGGGCGTGGCCTCATGGGCCATGCAGCTGGCTCCCTCTCTGAGGGTTTGACACCCATCCCAACAGCAAGGTTTCCTGCATGGGGAAAGAGGAGTACTGTTTTTTGTGCCTCAGGTTCCCCCATAGGCGGGTATTTGAGATAAGGTCTGGGGACAGTTGCCTGAATACCCAGGTTGGAGAGATGATGGAGAGATGGTAGGACCATCTGCTGGATATGTGGCCAGCTATCTGGGTGGCTGACAAGAATTTGGGGCTCAGGCTGTGTTGGACAGAACATTAGTGCACAGGGCAGCCTATGATATTGGGGTGCCCTTGAGGGCCAAGCAGGTTGATCCTCATGTGGGGTTTCTGGGAAGACCCATAGGGAACTTCTTCTTTCTTGTGGGCAGGCAGAAGGCTCCAGAATTCCCAGTTTGGAGGGCTTGTGGGCCTGGAGTTAGAGGATGGAATCCTGTAAACACACGCTAGTGTTAGGTTCAGGGATGAGAGCTTGGCAGTTACAATGTGCAGCAGCAGATTCGAGATCTCCAACAACTGAGTAAGGGTGAGCATCAGTAGTTCTCTCATGCTGGATTTTGTGTCCATGATGGCCGCCTAATGGAGGGGTGGACTCATGAGGCCATGGAGGTTCTACCACGCTGGGGCTTGTAAGGTGCTCTAAACAACAAGGTTTTCTTCTGTGGGACAGGGGGATTCCATTTTGATGGCTCCAGGTCCCCCATATGGGGATATTTGATAACAGAGCTCTCCGCATGGATGCCTGGATAGCCCACCTCGCATTACCCTTGCAGCCAAGGAACATGGCTGTTTAGGTCTACTGGCTCTGCGCTGAATTACACATGGTGCTGAGTTGATATGGAGTCTCATGCTGATGCGTCACAATGTACGTTTGTATCTACTGAGACCTCAGAATGTGACAGGGGCTCAGGGTCCATGCAGGATTCTCCTACATTGAGGGTTGAACACAGCTCCAAATAACAAGGTTTCTTTCTGGGGACAGGAGGTGTTTTGTTTTGTGGCTCAGGGACCCCCCCTTTGTTGCTATTAGAGAACAGTCCTCTGGGGACAGATGCCTGAAAACCTAAGGCAGGTTTCAGATTAGCACCTAAGGGCATGTCAGTTTCAATCTTCTCTCTCTAGAGCCATTTACCTAGGTGCCCAACTGAGGTAGGTTCTCAGGATTTGTCAGACTGAGAATTTTTGTCCAGATGGTCTTACAAATTTGGGGTGACCTCTGGGTTCTTGCAGGTTTCTCCTGATCTGGAGGGTTTTGACAATTGTGACAGGCACAATTTCTTTGGAGGGCAGGCACAGTCCTGCAGTGTAGCTCTGGAGGCCCCATCCAGGAGGGCGTGTGGGCCAAGGCATTGGTACAGAAGTATTTTCTTTTCCTTATGTTGTACCATTTATTCCCATAACTTCTTCATTCCATAGCTTTTTAAAATATTTTTAATTTTTTAAATTTCTTTTCAGTGTACCAGAGTTCATTGTTTATGCAACACACCCAGTGTTCCATGTAATATGTGCCCTCCATAATACCCAGCACCAGGCTCACCAAACTTCCCACCCACCGCCCCTTCAAAACCCTCAGATTGTTTTTCAGAGTCCATAGTCTCTCATGGTTCATCTTCCCCTCCAATTTCCCTCAACTCCCTTCTCCTCTGCATCTCCCCATGTCCTCTGTGTTACTTCTTATGCTCCACAAATAAGTGAAACCATATGATGATCATCAGGCAGCATGCTTCCCCCTCTCTCTGCCTCCCTCTCTGCTTACCTGTGATCTCTCTCTCTCTTTGTCAAATAAATAAAATCTTTAAAAAATTAATATTGCTATTGTCCACTCATATGGTGAGTCAGTTTATCAATCACATTACTTCTAATTTTCTGTAAATGCGGAGTCATTGTGTGTGGTCATTGGTTTCCAATTTCTGCTACTTACTTGTATAATTCTAAGACTTTATTAGATTTTTGCCTATATTTGTTTTCTCATTGAATTATACATTTGATTTCTCTCCAAGTCAACTTAATTTTCTAGAAAGTCTAGAATTTCACTCTATCAGGAAAATAGAATCAGCCTAAACTACATCAGGAAAACAATTTAATTAGTTCATGAATATTAAAAAAAAAGGAAATCTCATCTGAACTTAATAGGTCATATGCTAACTGAAGAACCAAGCAAGTGAACTTATGAATTTTCACACAAACAATATGTATCCAGCCCATAAGACATAATCTATGTTAGAATTCTGAAGTGAAAATATTTCAGCTTTACTCATCCATGGATTCAGAATTTGACTTTTTCTTCTCATAATCGAGTATCTATTGTATTAAAAATGTCATTATAGAATGAATCACAAGCATTATATCCTTCTTGAAAGATGGCACCTACTTGGGAACTGAAGCTCCACATAGCTTTATTGACATGTTGAAATATTTCAGAAGTGAATCTAAAAATTAAGACCACATAACACTAAAATATTGGCATCACCTCGATTATTTTATATTTCATATTTGATATTCTTATGCCCAAAAAATCGTAAAACCTGAAAAAGTGGTATTACTGTGTACTAATAGATGACAACAGGGACTTAGAAACATCATAGAGATTGCCCAAGGTTAAAGAGTGGTTAATGATAGAATCAGCATTCACAGCCAAGTGTGTTTGCTTCTAAAATCTGTTATTCTCCTATGACACAGAGTATACCATAGCCAGGGATTTAGACTATTTCTTACTCTGGCCCTGTATTTCAATAACACACACACACACACACACACACACCCATGACTGACTGTGTATATGTGTTTGTAACTATTGCTGTGTGAAACACTAGCAATATGAATATGTGCACAGGCATATGTGTACATAAGCATACAAATGTATATATTCACAGAGTTTTATTGATTCATTTAACAAATACTTTTTTGAATAACTAAGGTGTCTAAGCAAGTTGAGCAACTTACAAATGTGAACCTAGCTCCATCCTTTCTGTAAGCTCCAAGTATCAAAAATTGGGAACCAATAAACCTCAGTGCTAATCTTATGAGTATCCAAATTCTTTGTTTATGAAAAGTAACTAAGCATAATATAATCCTAGGGGTTTGAAGTTTTTGTTTATGTTCGATCTTATTACAATATTTATTTTATCTTTCTTCCAAGTATTTTTGGTTAGAATTTAAAGTAACAAAACCTTTTTCAGAAAATTGTCTTATTGCTAACCCACAATTAAAACATCCAAAAGGGAAAAAAAGGAAAATTAATACCAGAGATCCTTCAGAAGTCCATTCATGTACGATGCCCAATATCCCCCATTTTTATTGTTTGCCTTTTTGTACAGAACATCCTGCAACATTTGCCAATTACATTTTAGAATCACAATCAAAAAGTAAAAGTGAACCTCAGTGGTTTTTGGCTCATGTAGATAGTGTCCTCAGTAGTAGCTCATGGCTTTGATTTGCCCCAGTGGAATGCTGTTTCCAAAAAGAGGATGCATGAATCACTTTTATGGGCTAAGCATCTTTCTCTGCACATCACCTGACATTAGTAATGGCTGATTGAGTCTGGTGGCTAGAATTAGAGTTCTTTCTAGGGTAAGGTTAAATTTAAGTAGCTCTCTTTTTATTTCCTATATGGCCAATTATTAGTATAATTTAGAAGCAGAGAATTCATTTCTCTTTTTCATAAACTTGAATATATTCTTAATTTCAATGTGAACTCCCGGAACACACTTTTTCTGCTTGTGATGCAGTACTTTAAGACATGGGCTTTGGAGTCAGACACAACTGGATTTGATTCCTGGACCTATCATTTAAGCTTTATAACCTTGAACATGGTAATATCTCTGAAGCATAACTTCCTTGTTTCAAAAATAAGGGAGGGAATGACCTATCTTATTGAAATTAGTGTAAGGATGAAAAAGAATGTAAAAGCTCCTAGTAGGGTTCTTGGCAATGGAGGAAGCCTTTAATAAATGATAAGTATAATAGTTTGTCAGACACTGTTACAATAAGTAATCAACAATAAACAGGGTAATAATTCAAGCTCAAAAATACCATCACAGGTCTAAGATGACATTGAACTAAATTTTGTTTCTATTTTATTCCTCTTTCAACCTTAGAGTTCTACTTTATTTTCACATAAACAGTTACTAATTGGACAACTGTTATATGTGTGGCAATATCACCAATATTGGGGGGCTTTATGATTCAAAACAGTAAGGGGTTTAAATCTATCTGAAAAGGAAAGATCAGGACATATTGAAGCTGTGAATAATGCAAAAGATACATACACACATGTTGCATTGTATAATAGTGAAAATGAATATAGGAATTAAAAAGAAGAAAATGAATAATGATGAAAATTTAATATAGTCAGAAAAGTCTTGATAAAGATCTTAGGAGCCTAAGCATGATCTTCAAAGGCAGTTATAATCTCTATAACAGCTTCGAAATGGTTATTTGGTAAAGTTTATGAAGGAATGAATATGTTTATGCCTCATTCACAGAAACTTGAACTTAAATACACACATATGTATATGTACACACACACACACACACATACTTACACATACACACATATAATCTCTCCCTTTTTCCCTCTCTCTTTCTAATATGGAGGCCATGGAGACCAGAAAATTTAGGTTGCTTGCTCAGGTTGTTATCTACTAGCCAGTGGTGAAGCTTAAACTGATGTCTAGGTCTTCTGCTCTGGTTCCAGTACTTTTTTACTGAAATATATTAAGCGAGCAAGCCTTCAAAACCTTCCTGAATTATTCATATAAATACGGACAATCTTATTGCATAAGGCCATTTCCATTTATAGATACTAAGACTATAAGACTTTTCTTATATTCAGCCATCTCAATGACAATTTCTGCACCATCAGTTTCATTAGTGTGGTAGAGCTGGATTCTACAGACTTACTGAAAGTCTAAAATCTGTGTTGTGATGTCACGTTGGTAGCCTGAAACAAGCCATCGTGGGAGTATTTGCACCATGGGAACAAACGAATGTTACAAATTATGGCTTCTTTTTGTTGTTGTTGTTCTGAAGAGTCAAAAGATAAACATTTTCTAGCACACCACTCTTCATAATAATGAATTCTATACAATTCCATTATTAAAATGGCTAAAAGTATAAAATTGTGTTTTTAATGTCACATAAGTGGACTTCAGAATAAGATATGGATAGGTCAAATAAATAACAATTCTTGAAAGAAAGTGAGGAAAATGGAATAATTAGTATTTTCAACCAGAGGATTCTCTCATAAGTAGAGGAAAATTTTTTATATATAAGGCATATAGAATGAACTATTGTAGTAAATTTTGTATTCTATGTATGTAAATTTACACAAAAGAGTTGGAAGTAACATACCATGAATAGAAAAATTCTATCCTAGGAACACAAGGGCATTCCTGTTCCAAAAATATATAAAAATCTATTCTTATTTGTGAGTTTTACCTCCAGGGGTTCTACCTGGTCCTCATGGCTAGTTGTGGAGGAAAATTTCCTCATGTCACTAACAGGAGAAAGAGAAACACAACCATTTTGAGAATACCCTTTTATCTATATAAGATATTCATAATCTGTTTATATTTTCATGCTTTTCTACCACAGTACAATGAAAATCCCGTACAGTAGACTTTTGCAGCACCTCCAGCAAAGTGACCAATACCTTCTATATAGAATTGTCAATAACTGTTACTTGAAATAATTATCTAATTCATCAGTAAGAAGAAATCAGAGAGGGAGACAAACCATGAGAGTCCCTGGAGTCCAGAAAACAAACTGAGGGTTACAGAAGGGAGTGGCAAGGAAAGATGGGGTAATCGGGTAATGGGCATTAAGGAGGGCACATGTGATGAGCACTGGGTATTACATGAAAATAATGAGTTGGTGAACAGTACATCAAAAACTAATGATGTACTCTATGGACAACCCATTAGTCTCCTCAAATTCTTATTCTTCCCAAGTTGTTTCTAGTCTCCCATGGGCCCTCTCTTCATTTTCTTAAAGAATGTGATTACTTTTTTGTGTGGGTTCAAGATTGTCTAGCAGGAGGCAATTATGGGATTACTGAAAAGGTAAGGAGTAAGGTAAGGCCCTTTTTCACTCCATCAATATTTTGTCCCATTTTCTTCTCCAACCCTTGCATAGGGGATGGAATCAACATTTCCCAAAGATCTTGCATATGCAGTAAAGTATTGCATACCAAATTTAAAAATGGGAAATGGTTGTTTAAAGTCCATTCACAATGTCTGGTATATCTCTAGAATAATTAATGGTTTTAAATTAATTCAAACAACTATTACCATAATAAATTTACAATTTTTATAAAAATTCAGTAGACTCATCTTGCATTTTTACTGTGTTATTTGCAAGTTTATGTACATTAGTGAAATGTCATCCAAAAAAGAATAAAAATGGGCTAATTGCAACTTTACATTGCCACCTGCAGTCCTTGAATTTTTATACTTTCCCCAATGTCTTCTGTAGTTGTCTATTTTCTTCATGCTTCCATGGTCATGGCTAATGCATGTCACATAGCTGTTGGGTATGGAGAGTCCTGAAAATTGCCCACGTCATTGAATTAAGATTATCTTTGCAAAGACTACTAAACGTCAGAGAATTTTTCTCAGACAGGGTAAAGTTAAGGTATTCCACAGTGTTTTTGCAGACTTAACTGCTCTTGGCATTCCAATGTCATCTAACTTTTTTTTATTTTTTTCACTTTAAAAAAATTAAATTTCTTTTCAGTATACTAGAATTCATTATTTATGTACCACAGTCATTGTTCCATGCAACAAGTGCCCTCCATAATACCCACTACCAGGCTCACCCAACCTCCCACCTCCTGCCCCTTCAAAACTCTCAGATTGTTTTTCAGAGTTCATAGTCTCTCATGGTTTGTCTCCCTCTCCCATTTCCCATAACTCCCTTCTCCTCTTCATCTACCCATGATCTCTGTGGTATTTCTTGTGCTCCACAAATAAGTGAAAAAATATGATAATTGACTCTCTCTGACTGACTTATTTCACTAAGCATAATCTCTTCCAGCCGGGTCCATGTTGATACAAAAGTTGGGTATTCATCATTTCTGATGGAGGCATAATACTCCATAGTGTATATGGACCACATCTTCCTTATCCATTCGTCCGTTGAAGGGCATCTTGGCTCTTTCCACAGTTTGGCGACTGTGGCTGTTGCTGCTATCAACATTGGGGTACAGATGGCCCTTCTTTTCACTACACCTGTATCTTTGGGGTAAATATCCAGTAGTGCAATTGCAGGATCATAGGGAAGCTCTATTTTTAGTTTATTTTTTTAAAAAATTATTTATTTGTCAGAGAGAGGGAGAGAGAGCGAGCGAGCACAGGCAGACAGAGTGGCAGGCAGAGGCAGAGGAAGAAGCAGGCTCCCCGCCGAGAATGGAGCCCGATGCAGGACTCGATCCCAGGACACTGGGATCATGACCTGAGCCAAAGGCAGCCGCTTAACCAACTGAGCCAGCCAGGTGTGTTTTTAGTTTCTTAAGGAATCTCCACACTGTTTTCCAAAATGGCTGCAACAATCTTCATTCCCACCAACAGTGTAAAAGGATTCCCTTGTCTCCAAATCCTCTCCAACTCTTGTTGTTTCCTGTCCCGTTTATTTTGGCCATGCTAACTAGTGTAAGGTGGTATCTCAATGTGGTTTTGATTTTAATTTCCCTGATGGCTAGTGATGATGAACATTTTTTCATTTGTCTTTTAGCCACTTGTCTGTCTTAATTGGATAAGTGTCTGTTCAGGTCTTCTGCCCATTTTTTGACATTATTATCTGTTTTGTGTATGTTGAGTTTGAGGAGCTCTTTATAGATCCTGGATATCAGCCTTTTGTCTGTACTGTCATTTGCGAATATCTTCTCCTATTCCGTGGGTGCCTCTTTGTTTTGTTGACTGTTTCGTTTGCTGTGCAGAAGATTTTGATGAAGTCCCAAAAGTTCATTTTCGCTTTTGTTTCCTTTCCCCTTGGAGACATACCTTGAAAGAAGTTTCTGTGGCCAATGTTGAAGAGGTTATTGCCTATGTTCTCTAGGATTATGATGGATTCCTGCCTTACGTTGAGGTCTTTTATCCATTTCGATTTTAGCTTTGTGTATGGTGTAAGCAAATGGTCTAGTTTCCTTCCTCTACACACAGCTTTTCCAACCACCTCTACACATAGCTTTTCCAACCACCATTTATTGAAGATACTGTCTTTTTTCCACTGTATATTTTTTCCTGTTTTGTCAAAGATTATTTGGCCATAGAGTTGAGGGTCCCTATCTGGGCTTTCTCCTCTGTTCCACTGGTCTATGTGTCTGTTGTTATGCCAGTACCATAATATCTTGATGATTACAGCTTTGTAGTAAAGCTTGAAATTGGGCAATTTGATGCCCCAAGTTTTGTTTTTCTTTTTCAACATTTCCTTAGCAATTCAGGTTCTCTTCTTGCTTCTATATAAATTTTAGGATTGTTTGCTCCAGCTACTTGAAAAATGCTGGGGGAATTTTGACCAGAATGGCATTGAAAATAGATTGCTCTTGGCAGTATAGACATTTTATTTATTTTATTTTATTTTATTTTATTTTATTTTATTTTATTTTATTTTTTAGTATAGACATTTTAACAATGTTTATTTTCCCAATCCATTAGCATGGAATGGTCTTCCATCTTTTTGTGTCTTCCTCGATTTCTTTCATGAGTGTTCCATAGTTCCTTAAGTACAGATCCATTACCTCTTTGGTTAGGTTTATTCCCGGGTATCTTATGGTTCTTGGTGCTATAGTAAATGGAATAAATTCCCTAATTTGCCTTTCTGTATTTTCATTGGTAGTGTATAAGAAAGCAACTGATTTCTGTCCATTGACTTTGTATCCTGCCACATTTCTGAATTGCTGTATGACTCCTAGTAGTTT
>PISX010029037.1:0-20483 GCA_004024625.1 Mellivora capensis | reverse complement strand
TTCATGAGTACTTTATAGTTTTCTGAGTATAGATTTTTAGCCTCTTTGGTTAGGTTTATTCCTAGGTATCTTATAGTTTTGGGTGCAATTGTAAATGGGATTGACTCCTTAATTTCTCTTTCTTCTGTCTTGTTGGTGGTGTAGAGAAATGCAACTGATTTCTGTGCATTGATTTTATATCCTGACACTTTACTAAATTAAGTACCACTGACTGACATTTTTGTTTGAGGTTTGAGAAAGGTAAATTTTGTTTGAGGTTTGAGAAAGGTAAAAGTAAAATTGCATTCACTGAACTTGGGTCCTGCGCCAGACCTTATCGGATTTAAGAGAAATTTGTTTGCCAAGAAGATACGATCCATAAAAGGATGAAGCATGAAAGGCAAACATGTAAGTTCTTCATCGAATGTATTTAAGGGAAAAGTCTGCAAGCACAAACATGTCTGTCCTCTTTTCAAGTTGGAGATTGCTACCTTGGTTAGGAACAGATGGTTCAGATAGAGTTTGTCATGCCCAGTGAAATGAGAACGGTAAACACCCAGTTCATGTGCCAAGATCCTCACTCAAAAGAATTTCATAGAATTTCACCATTAAATCTCTAAAATATTAACTATGCTCTCCAGATTACTTAGATTTATTCAATACAATGTCGTAGGTTTATAACAATTATATTTCCCCAAAAAAACATCTAAATGCTAAACAACAGCCACTGATTCTTAAGGTGAGAAAGTCATGCCATCAGCCCCTGGCCACGAAAGCATGGGAGCCTTAGCATCAAGCAGCAACATCAAGGAGAAGGTTGTCCCCAGGGTATCTGCATTCCTTTCCCTCTTCCCAAGTGCTGACCCCTTTCCCATCTCTACCCACCAGAGTCCCAGGGTCACCTCTACCGTGTAACTTCCCCTGACCTAACCCCCTGCTTCTCCCCTCACTTTGTTCTCACAACTGTACCTCTGTGAAGACAACAGTCCTCATCACAGCCAATGGTATTTGAAGTATTGATTATATTCAGCTTTCTCTGAAAAAGTGGGGAGGGGGTTCCCTGAATCCCGGAAGAATCTCTGGCTGAGAGTGCTTGAAGGAAGGGATAAAGTAAAGATTACCACCCTGCTTATTATGCTGAGCGAAATAAGTCAATTGGAGAAAGACAACTATCATATGATCTCCCTGATATGAGGAAGTGGAGATGCAACGTGGGGGGGTTGGGGGATAGGAAAAGAATAAATGAAACAAGATGGGATCAGGAGGGAGACAAACCATCAGAGACTCTTAATCTCATGAAACAAACTGAGGGTTGGTGGGGGGAGGGGAGTCAGGAGAGGGTGGTTGGGTTATGGACATTGGGGAGGGTATGTGCTATGGTGAGTGCTGTGAAGTGTGTAAACCTGGCGATTCACAGACCTGTGCCCCTGGGGCTAATAATACATTATATGTTTATAAAAAAAATTTAAAAATCATTTAAAAAAAAAAAAGATTACCACCCTGCTTCTAGCTCAAGGCTACAGAAGAATAAAGCCAGCCTAGTTGAACGCCATGTTGATGTTTTGCTTCCTTTTTCTAATAAATTCTTTGCAATAATTGCACTGAGGTAGGTGTTACTTATGCCATGTTACAGAAGAAGAAACCCACCTAGGGGATTATTAAGTACCAGGTTCATCCTTTAGCTAAGGATGAAGAAAAGCTGAAACCCAGGCCTCCTGATTCCTGCTCCAGTGCCCTCTATCCGTGGGTCCAAGCTGAGGCAGCATTTCCCTGTGGCGGCTTCCAGCATACTAATCAGCCCTCACATGCCCATCCCTACGTTCCATCAGCATCCTCTTGCACAGGGAAGAACATGGCTTTTATAGAAACGCATTCACCCTGTGTAAAATTTATTGGCTGTTCTAATTCAGAGTTAGTTACAGAAAAAAAAAAAATCACAGTATATTTAATGAGGTGTTACATTTTTTCCATTCTTCTCTTGGTATTTTAGACATTATTCTCCTAGGTCAGAACACCAGCGTTTATCCCATGGTCATGGGCTTGCGGTTTATTTGGTCATAGTTAATGCTAATTGAGATCATGTACCTATGAAACGGTGTCTGCCAACATCACCTTAGTTAAAATACTGGCCAAGGTATTATTTGGACCCTTAAAAAATAGGAGAAATAGAATCCTCAATGTACAAACGTTAGCTGGGAGATGGAGTTCATACAACTTCCTCGCACCTTGGAAATTCACTAAGTTAATGGAGTCTTTCCAGACCAGTCGAAGAGAACCAGGACTGGTTAAAAGTGCTGACTTTCCGCAAGCTCACCCTAGCTGGGGAATATAAATTAGACCACATACAAAACTCGTTCCCGGCCCATTCTGGTTCCTTTCAGACCTCCAAATTCATGTCTTCCAGTGAAATCTCCTTATACTCATGAGGCATTTTCTAAGTGTCCTGAGACTTCAAATAAAATGTGCAGCTGGTTAAAGGTTTGCTTTTCTTGTCTCCTGATAGGAATTTATATCTGGGACACCATCTGGGTGAGACCCAAGCTATTAGGGTGGGAGCCCTAAACTCCCTGTGTAGCAATTTTACTAGATGTTGTGTTCTTTTTACCGTGCTATTCAGCACGTTCCAGGAGACTTTGGCAAGTAATCGTTCCCCTTCCATTAGAGTTATGAAATGCAGGTAGGCTTTGAATGGACACAGTGGGGAAAAAAAGCTAAAAAGTCAAATTCCTTCAGGTGAGCCTCATTTCATCCTGACTTCCAGCTGCCATCTCCCAGGAAAACCGTTGGTCCTATAATGTAATAAAATTACCCTTAAGTAATGTAAAACAAGCCAATTAACGAAAATGATTGACTTTAAATAATAACCAAGGACAAAGCATACACGGTTTCAAAATTGAAATGCTGAACGTAAATATCACTGAGACTGTCCTGGTCCCCAAATAGGATGCAGCGTGTAAAGGCAGCCAAGTGCTGATGCCTTCCTAGCTTGGCAGACTTCCTGGCTGGCTTCAGACTGCTCTGGCACCTCTAATCTTGCATCCAGAGTAATTGCCTTATTCCTTCTTCCCTGCGGCGACCATTTGTGCACGCTGGTCTTCCCCAGAGGCATCTCTGGCCCCATGTCAACAAAATTGCACGAAGGTAAAGAAACAGAAACTGGGGGCACCTGGGTGGCTCAGGTAAGCCTCCAACTCCTGATTTCGGCTCAGGTCCTAACCTGAGGGTGGTGGGATCAAGCCCTGGGTCAGGCTCTCCATTCAGTGCAGAGTCTGCTGTCTGTTTCTCTAACTCTCCCGAGGCCCTTCCCCCCACCCCTTGGGTGCACTCTCTCTCTCTCTCTTTCAAATAAATAAATAAATCTTTAAAAGAAAAAGAACAAAAAAAAAAAAAAAAAAAAACTCCTCCTCTCTTCAAGCACCTTAGCAAATTTTTCTTTTCTCATCCCACTTTGACATATTACCAGACCAAGTCTTCAAATATCAACATAACTTTTTTAACATATGATTTTTAACATTCCTTTGGACCCATTCTCTTCTGCAAACTAAAATTTCTATATCTGTGAATCATCAATAACTGCGATAAATTACCCTGTTGGTTTAAGTGATTTTTAAGACTACTTGCCTTTTTACTCACCAAAAGAAAGGCAAGATTTTAGAATGATTTCCTCAGAACACTGCCTGCCTTCCTTGCTCGCTCTGATATCAAAGACTTAGAAGCGAGTTCCAATGGGGCCCTCATGAAAGAAATAGAAAAGCAAATGTGCCTCATTAACCCCTTACCTTATTATTTGGTCAACCTATTTAAAACTTTTTATTTATTTTTTTTAATTTATTTATTTGTCAGAGAGAGAGGGAGAGAGAGCGAGCACAGGCAGACAGAGTGGCAGGCAGAGGCAGAGGGAGAAGCAGGCTCCCTGCTGAGCAAGGATCTCGATGTGGGACTCAATCCCAGGATGCTGGGATCATGACCTGAGCTGAAGGCAGCCACTTAACCAACTGAGCCACCCAGGCGTCCCATTTGGTCAACCTATTTAGATGGCATATTGTAAACCCAGGCATTAGTGCACCCAAGGAGAAAATGAAGAACTCACTGTTTTCATTCTTCATGATAACAAACTGCTGGAAGTTTAGAAGTTTAAAGGAATATAAATTTATTATCTCACATTTCTTAGATTAGAAGTCCAATAAGGACTTCACCAAGACAAAATCAAGGTGTCTGCAGGGCTGCATTCCTTCTAGAGGCTCTGAGAGTAAATCCATTTCCCTGCCTTTTCCAGCTTCTAGAGCCACCCCTGCCCCGCATTCCATGACACAGGCTACTTTCCTCCATCTTCAAAGCCAGCAACTTTGTATCTCTATCCATTTATGCTTCTGCAGTCACATCTTTCTCTGACGAGAGCCAGAAAAGATTCTCTGCTTTTAAAAACCTTTGTGATTAGCCTGAGCCACCTGGATAATCCAAGATAATTTCCCCATCTTCCTATCTTTGACATCACATCTGCAAAGTCCTTTTTGCCACGCAAGATAAAATACAGGTTCTGGGGATTAGGATACCGACATGATTAGGAGGCCTTTACTCTTCTCACCATGCCAGCTGTCAGTGCTTCATTCTCTACAGCCAAAGTCATAGGTTAGTTGTTTTCCTTTGCAGGAAATCTAACTTCTCATAGGAGTTCTCGAATCTGTCTCTAAATCCCATCTGTTCTCACATGCAAGGTCCTCATATATTTCTTTGAACATTCAAAACCAGTCAGTTGCAACCACCACAGTATTTAATCTGTTGCACAATATTTTTTTCTATTTGAAAGACATCTGAAGACTCTTCAGGATCTGATGTGTTTTCTGATAAATTGCTGGTCCTCGTTAGTTCTCAGATGCCGCTTGTGTCTCATTTCCCTTGTGGCTAGAAGACAGGAACGTATAAAACATGGCCGTGAAAGGCTCCACTGGGGTCAACTTCACTCATCCTAGAAGCAGGAAAACTTAGCTCATTGAACAAGCTCTCCTTCCTTATGTTGTTCAATTGTCTCTAAAATTTGAAGTCTTCTCTCTTAGCCATCTTTGAAAGTACAGAATTTCCTAAAGTTTTTTTAAATTAGGGGCACCTGGGTGGCTCAGTGGGTTAAACCTCTGCCTTCGGCTCAGGTCATGATCTCAGGGTCTTGATCGAGCCCCGCATCGGGCTCTCTGCTCAGCAGGGAACCTGCTTCTCCCCCATCCCCCCACCTACCTCTCTGCCTACTTGTGATCTCTCTGTCAAATAAATAAATAAAATTAAATAAAATCTTTTAAAAATAAAAAATTAAATTAAATTAAAATTAGATGACATTCCAAACCTTACACTTTTTTTTTTACCTTCATGACCATTACCATAACAAAAAAAGAAAAATGTGTGCTTTTCATGATAAAAGCCCAGTTGATAAAATTATTATTTGGGGCCTAAATACCAAATTTTTAGATACTCACTCTAAACCACAGCAAAGGTGAAGTTGATCTTAGTCTTTGTACCATACTGTTACTACCGTATTTTCTTATTGTTCCATGTGTTCTGTTCTAGATTAGAGCTCCAAGCTGGCAGAAAACTGCTCTCTATGCTTTAAGGTAAATATAAATGCCCTAGTGAGTAAAGAAAATATAAAGAAGTAGGGGCACCTGGGTGGCTCGGTGGGTTAAGCCTCTGCCTTTAGATTAGGTCATGATCTCAGGGTCCTGGGATCGAGCCTGCAGGGAGCCTGCTCCCCCCTGTCTCCCTGCCTGCCTCTCTGCCTACTTGTGATCTCTCTCTCTCTGTCAAATAAATAAATAAAATCTTAAAAAAAAAAAAAAAACATAAAGAAGTAAGAAATCATGTGCACAAAGAATGTGGAAATGACATTTAGATTCTCCAAAGTCCAACAGTTCTCAAACTCTGGGGCCTCGACATCCCTTTACATTCTGGAAAATTGCTGAGGAACCTAAGGGGGCTGTGCTTATGTGGGTTATGTCAATTGGTACTTCCTATATTAGAAATTTAAGTTCAGATTTTTTTAATATTAATTTACTCACTCTTAGGTAACGATAGTGAGTCTATTCAATGTTAACAAAAATGACATTTTTATGAAAAATAAGTATAGTTTTCGAAAGAGAAACATAATGAGAAGAGCAACATAGTCTTACCTTGTTGCCAATCTCTTTCATGCATGGTTTAACGGAAAGCTACACCCGTACCTGCTGCAGTATTCCATCTGCTACAATCTGTTGTTTTAGTTAAAATATGCAAAGGAGATTCAGCCTCACACTGATAAATGTAAATGGGAGGAGCATTTCTAATAATCGTTTTAGATAATTATACTTACGTGAAGGGGAACTATTTTGCGTGGGTACAGGTTAGGTAAGTACAACAATCAGCTCAAACCACGTTTCCAGAAGAATAGTTATGACAGTCCCAACATTGGTTATTACCAAGGAAAATGGTGTGGGAACCATTATGGTGTACTTTCTTAAGATACTGACCCTTTGGAAAGCTATGACCACAAAAATAACCCTGGACATTAACAATCAATCAATCAATCAATCAAAGGATGCTAAAAGCAAATCTCACAAGTTGGTCCTTCCTCATCCTAAACTGACTTACACAACCTGGAATACTGTGAGCAAGTCTGACTGCCATATTTCCAAGGAAACGTAGCTGAACTGGAGGAAACCCAAGGCAAATCAAAATGCTTAAGAGAACGGAGCCATTTTCCCAAACAAGAGAGATTAAAAGAAGGAAAGAGGGTTGGAAGAATGAATGAGGTCCTGGAAATCATGCAAAGTATAGATAACGTAGGGAGTCATTTACCAAATCTGAGAGCTCTTAAACTGCCTTCAACTTGTGGAATTCATGAGTGGCACGATCTTAAAATATAAGTGCATTCAGAAAGGGTTTCTGGAGGAATCACAATATAGGATGGAACTTTGGAATGAATCTCTCTAATATTTCGGGGTGGCTGTTACAAAGGACAACTGTGCCTGTGGTTAATAAAATGCCTCTTAGTGCTGTCAAACAATTTTCCTATACCCAGATCTGTATACTCCAACCACAAATATTATCTTATGAGGATCCCTTGACTTTTCCATTCTTCTACCCTATATAAAGGGTTTTTTATTGGACATTCTTTCCTGCTTTGTTGAAGATTAGTTAACCACAGAGTTGAGGGTCTATTTCTGGGCAGAGAAAGGGGAACCCTCCTACACTGTTGGTGGGAATGCCTGCTGGTACAGCCACTCTGGAAAACAGTATGGAGGTTCCTCAAAAAGTTGAAAATAGAGCTATCCTATGACCCAAAAATTGCACTACTGAATATTTACCCTAAAGATACAAACGTAGTGATCTGAAGGTGCATGTGCAACTGAATGTTTATAGCAGCAATGTCCACAATAGCCAAACTATGGAAAGAGCTTAGATGTCCATCACAGATGAATGGGTAAAGAAGATGTGGTACACACACACACACACACACACACACACACACACACAATGGAATACTATGCAGCCATCAAAAGAAATGAAATTCTGCCATTTGCAATGACGCAGATGGAACTAGAGGGGATTATGCTGAGCAAAATAAGTCAATCAGAGAAAGACAATTATCATATGATCTCCCTGATATGAGGAATCTGAGAGGCAGAGTGGGGGTTCTGGAGGGTAGGGAAGGAAAAAATGAAACAAGATGGGATCGAGAAGGAGACAAACCGTAAAAGACTCTTAATCTCACAAACAAACTGAGGGTTACCGGGGGGTGGGGGGTTGGGAGAGGGTGGGGGGGTTATGGACATTGGGGAGGGTATGTGCTGTGAAATGTGTAAACCTGATGATTCACAGACCTGTACCCCAGGGGCAAATAACACATTATATGTTAATAAAAATAATTTTTAAGAAAGGGGGGGGGGAGTTTCTACTTTACCTAGTCTGTTTTCCTCTTTTCTGCCATCCAAGGAGTTCTCATTTTTGCCAGACTGATCCTTCTGGGCTTTTGCAGGCAGGATCAGGAAGGTGGCAGAAGAAAGGAGTATAGGAAATTGCAGAGCTGGGACCGCAAAAGGAATTTTCCCAGATGAAGGGCATTTAAAGAAAAAAGGTCCAGGTACACCTGCAGAGGATATGCACAGTGGATGGGAGAGGGATGGGAAAAGGAATTTTTAAAAGCATTGCTTTTCAAAGATGTAATGGATTTAAGTTACTCTGAAGCTAATTTTGGTGTCAGTGCTGTGATCTCTGGACCACAATATGCCCCAGACCTGACCACACCAGTCAAGGCTTTACGAACATTCCCCTCGTGGGCTCATCCATTAGTGCCCTTAGGGATTTCTTGTTAAACACCTAGAATTATTAATTAATATCCCTGCTCTACCACATGACTCTTTTCAGTAGAAAGTGGTTAAACTCTTCAGAGGGCCTCATGGCTCGGTAATTGGAGCACAAGGAAGAATCTGTCATCAGATGCCTTTCACTAAGTTAATTACAGATAAAACCAACAGAAGTGGTCATAAGCAGAGGTTAAAATTTCACTCACTTGGACTTTTCATAATAATGAATTAAACTGCTGGATGCTATTGGCATTCTGCTGGGAATAGGATTTGGAAAGAGAAAAACCAGCCAATGAATGGCCTGATTTTGCTCTTGAATGTTACTTAAGGTAACACAAATCCACCAAGACACTACGTCCCTTTGATTTCAGATGGTAGTTGCGATAGGAGCTGTGCAGATGACTAAGAACTTACATACTTTTCTCAACTTAAGATACTTTCTCCGTATGTGTGTGGATAACAAATCGCCTAAATACTTTATAACTAGGACCATGTGACGGCAAGGCAGGACCAACTCACTTCTTGAAAAATGAGTGTATTCCACAAATCTAGAAATCACAGCATCTTCAAAAGCGGCCAGTACTAGGGAGAGGGAATGAGAAGTGGGGGTGAGCAGAGAACACAACAGAAAGAATCAGAGGACAGTGAGTACTACAAACATATGGAAAATGGGATGAAAAGAACCATATTTCTCTTTTCTCTAGTGGCAAAAAAATCAAATAAGATGGCTGTAATGCAGATACTTCCCGTGAAATACATTTGCTATTTTTTAAGACTTCAAGGAACACATTCCTAATCTAAGGCCCCATCCAAATTCAGAGCTCTTCATTAAACAGGCTTTGCATTACATTGTCCATGAGAAATTTCTACTTTGTATGACTATGTGGTTAATGCCTCCCCTCTTCCACGATAAGATTTTATAACCCCTTCCTTCTGCTGGTGGCACTTACACAGTAAAAACAGTCAGACTCTAGAGGCGTGTTATTTTTCACTTTCCTTCTACAACCACTATAAATTCTAGACCCTGATTTTTTAAATATGGTCACCATTAAAATATATTAGCTAAAAACTCTAGGTACATTTAATAAAATACCAAAAAAAGAAAACCCAGGTCTCTACCACACTCCCCTCAGGTGATGTGTTCTTTCCCTTCTCAAATACTGTGTCCTCTTAATTGTTTCGGAGGAGGAGGGTGAAGCTTTCATTGTTGTGTGTGACTTAGAAATAAGAAAATACTACAGGTTATACACAGGGGTCTGTAGACACCATCACTGCCTTCAGCCATCACTGTGCCCTAAGCACCCAGGAGTTAAGAGGTTTCAACTGCAAATATCTGCAAATTTACGCATCAGGGCCCCTCTGGCTGCTGGAGTGTTTTGGGCCAGAACAGGCCAAAAGTGCTGAGGAGTCAAGGCCCCTTGGAGCAGCCCTCAACCACTGACTGACTGACAACAGAGGACTGTCTCTCTAGGGTCCTCACCTTCAAGTGCACCAACCCTGGTTGTATACCTGTATTCTCTCAGAGGCCCTGAGGGAATGAGCCCTGATCAAAGGCCATACTTCGCAGCTCAGAAATGCACCTCTTACCTGCTTCCTTCCCTTCCCCTTCTGTTCCCCCACTCCCTGAGGGGCACTTCCTGGGGTTCCTTCCCAAAAGGGATTACTTGCTTTCACAACCTTATCTCAGGATCTGCTTCTAGGGGAACCTAACTTAAATCAGAGGGTATGCCAAGCTGAGTTTACTGGTTGGGAGGAAGAATCATCAAAAAAGTTTTAGGAACTATTGATCTAAGGGAGGCAAATATTCCAGTCTGTCTGTGATTCTCACACCAGAACCAGGCAGTTTAGAAACTAGGTGACAAGGACCCAGGAAAGCTTCAGAGGGGAGGTGATGGTTCAAAGAGGCATTGAACAATGGCAACAAGCTTAGCTGGGACAGAAGTGTTTAGAGGACATCTGAGGCAGAGGGACCAACATAATCAAAACCAAGAACACACAGTACCCTCACGACGAGAGGAAACATGCTGGAGAGTAACTCAGGGCCTTGAATACGACCCTAAATCCTAAGAACACAGATTTCTTTCTATGGGGGGAAAGATGCATTGCAGTTCTTTAGAAACCTATAAGCAAATCATAGAGGACAGATTTTTAGAAATAAGATAAATAGCATAATATTTTCAAAATTTCCTAAGTTTATGATAAAGCTAAATAAAGGTTTTCACTAGTTCAGACCATTCGTGGCAAACCTAATATTTTTGTGTATGTGTGTTTGCATAGATATATGCATATTAATATTGATCCTCTTCCATGAATAAAAATAAATACAAAAAGTGTACACTATGGTTTCAGAGTCGTGAAATGTACCTGCATGTAAATAAGGACCTGCGTGTAATGTAGATATGTAATGTAATGTAATGTACCTGCATGTAAATAAGATATTCTGCAAAGTTGGCACTTTGCTGGTGTTGCCTATTGCAATGAATGGTGCCCAATACATCCTCTGTTTCCAGTCTGGAAGATCAGGACTCATGTTTATCATTTCCCCTCCTCCTCGCCAGCCATACTCAGCCCATCGAAGTCCTGTCAATTTGATCTCCTAAATATCTCCTGGGTCTCTTCACTTTTTTAATAACTCATGGCACCACTTAGTGTCAGGTGCCATCAGCTCTCCCTGTAGAAGTGCAAGAGCAAACGTCGCCCCCTTGCCCTGCTTCATGCCATGCTCACAGTAGATCACGTCCTTCCCCTGGGTAAAGTCCTGCATTGGCCCCAATGCACTTGGGATAAAGGCCCAGCGTGATGTGACCTTGGCTCACCCACTCAGGCTCATCCCTCGCAACCCCTTCACTCATTCTCAGGGATCCAGCAACAACAGCCAACTTTCTGTTCCCCCGAAAAGCCCATGTTCCCCAAAACCACAGGTGCATTGCATGTACCACAAGTCCAGTCGGGATGATGATGTGCCATTGGCAAGCCAAATTTATGAGACCTGATGACTACCCATATCAAGGTGGTATATTCTTCCTGACAATTCATTTCCTGCACAGCGCGCCTTCAAACCAGCCCAAGGTGTTGCAGTTATGAGAATGTATCATCCAAGCACTAGCAGGAATGGTAGCACTGGTCTCAATAGCCCAAGATCACAGCAGTTGCCTGTTTATTTCTGAAGTTCTTCTATCCATTTCTTCACTGCTCTGGGACCCAAACCCGGATGATGCCCTAGTGCTGTGATACAGACAGAGGCAAGTACAACAGACTATCTCATGAATGGATGCAGAACTGCCATATTTTGCGACCTTAAAGTCAGATTAGCCTGCATTATGGATAGAATAAACTTTAAATTACCACATATATATGTAATATATTATATTATATATAACAAATAAATATATAAAATATTATATAATATATAATAAATAATATATGAATTTATACATACACACACACACCCCTATCCTTTCCCAGGTGCCCCTCCATCTTTACGTACTTAACACCCAATTCTCCTCTACTTCTCAGACCAACATCACTTTCTCAGGGAGCATCACTTTCTCTTGGTTCCCCAGATCAGGTCAAACTTTGTGCTTGATATTCTCCCAATATTCTGCATTTCTCTTTCTCCATCTCCCATTATCCACCTGTGTGCTAATTCGTCTGCCTCCCTCTTCCCACCATAAGTTCTATAAAAATCACATACAGCAGAAGCTTAAAAGATAGATGTTTTAAACAAAATTATGTGAGTGTTAAGTTCACTTGTCTCACATACCTTGTGGATCACTTGAGATGCATTATCTATTTAGGGCAATGTATAGCTAAGAAAACTAAAGGTAAAATACCCTTAAATAACTTGTTTAGTCAGCAGCGATGGGCCTGGAATTACACCCAAGTCTGTCTAACCTGACCTGACATCCTGACTGCCACACTACACCCCAGGGCAAAAGAACGGATGACATTTATGGAGTTGTGTTAGTGTGAAGTGCTCAAAATTGTCCAAAAGTCTGCTATATCATCATCATCTTAATGTCTCATCAGTAAAAATGGTCTTCTACATTATGGACAAATTGTCTAAGATTTATCATGTCCCAATTCTAATTTATTGATTGATTCCTTAATATCCTTTTCCAACTTGGTTATTTAGCTTCCCATTGTACCTTATTATGTCATTCCAGACACATTTTTCCTATTTCTTTGCCTATGTTCTTTCCTGATTTTTGCAAAGCTGCAATAACATGGGAAAATGCATTAGGACTTGTTACTTTTGTTCAAAATATAAATATATTTTCCTGTACAGGTAGGGTGTGGAGAGTGTTTTGGAATAGGGCAGGAAAAAAACATGAGATGAGAATAAAGGAAAAATCAGTCCCAGTTGGAAACAATGGAGCCAGACAATATTCCTAGATAAGAGAACAAACATGCTTAAAGACTATCCACTGTGACATGGGACTGGGTAACACACAGAAGGCTGAACACAATCTTTATTTCAAAAAGGAAAATATCTGAGAATGATTTACCCAGAGAGCTCAGTTTAATGGATACACTTGTATAAGAACAGGATTACTCTACATGTTAAGTATGGTGTTGTTTTCCTTATGAAATTACAATCATTCACAGCATATAAATACACTTTCATTTGTTTCAAATGAAAAGTGGTTTGAAGACAAAGGGAGAGGTCGCAATGAATTCAGAAAACCAGGTCAACTTGATTAATGACAAGACAGAAAAGGAGATGAAAATACCAATAATTCTTGCATAATCTGTTGCTGATTGTGTGCAGTGAGCTCAGGCGTGAGCCGAGGTAACGTCCTGGTCCACAACACTGCGCCTTTATCCCAGAGAAATCTACTTTTGCCCCACACAGAGAGTTCCCAAAAAGAGACAACTCTGGACACCACAGCTGTGCTCACCCAAGAGTTCTGGCCTTTTCCACCTGCTCTTGGCTGGTGTGTGGTCTCAGTTAATGCTTCCTCTTATGGACTCCCCATCTGTTGGCTTATCTCCCAACTCTGCTGGTGCATTGCACTTGAGGGTCACTGTTTTAAGTTCCTTTGCTTTTACCTTTTCCCAAGGTGCAACCTTGCTCAATCTCTGGCTCTTTCCGCTTGTATTTGACTTTGCCCAACCAAGCCCCCAGGGTACAGCCACTTGGCTGCTCCTTTCCCGGGGAATGCGAGTAGGCAGTTCACTATGTATGAGCAATCATCCATGTGATGAAGTCTGAAGGAACCCAGTAGCTTCCCAACTGCCCACCCACATCCACTGGAAGCATCTTTGAAAATGAAAATGCTGTCAAAAAAGAATACAGCCGTTCCTCATTATTCCCAGATTTGCCTACTCGTTAAAATGTATTTGGAACCCCAAAATCGATACTCATGGAGCTTTCCTCATCATTTACAGATACACACAAAGTGACAAAAACTTTGAATCATCCAACGCAACATTCCAAGCTGGGGTCAGACACGGCAACGCTCTGCCTTCCTGTTTCAGCTCTCATACAGTAAAAACACATGTCCTCTCTGAACTCTACTCACTGCCATGGTTTCTTTTCACTCTCAGGTTTTGAGGTGGTGATTTCACTGTTTAAAAGAGCCCCCCAGGGACACCTGAGTGGCTCAGTGGGTTAAGTTTCTGCCTTCGGCTCAGGTCATGATCCCAGAGTCCTGGGATCGAGCCCCACGTCAGGCTCTCTGCTCGGCAGGGAGCCTGCTTCCCCCTCTCTCTCTGCCTGCCTCTCTGTCTACTTGTGATCTCTGTCCATCAAATAAATAAATAAAATCTTAAAAAAATAAAAAAATAAAAAATAAATAAAAGGGTCCCCCAAGCACTGTGCTGAAGTGCTCTCTTCTTTATATATGCTGAAGCTTCCTTCAGGCATGACTGCTTGCGTTTTCCATGACATCAAGGTTAATGAATCAACAGTATTCGGTAAATAAGATGTCCTTAAACAGAAATGAAAAAAACAAGATTATGTATTAATCAGCTCTTGAAAATATTGTGATCAGAGGCTCAAAGGAATGTAAATCTGTATTTCTTCTAGGAACAAGGCTTCATAACTGCTAATTCCGTATGTGCAGATACTTTATAAAAATATAACTACCATGAATAACAAAAATCAACTAAAGCTTCATCACGTTAGGGTCCTAGGGGAATAGGTCACAGAATATAAAGTAATGTGATCTGGAGGGAGTTTTTGGTGGGTTCCACCCTCAGATCCTGACCGTACCAGAAAGGGTTGCCCCAGGTTAGAAGAAGGCACAAAACCAGAGGTAAAGGCACTTCAGAGATAAACTTCTAATTCTTCCCAATATGTCATGAGCCCGACCCTATTCCAAGATCAATAGCATTGCTAAAATAGCCCGGCAACAAAGTTACATAAATTAACCACGGCAAAAGAGATATTAGGTCAGAATTTACATCTTAGTGTTTGGTAATCTAGATCTGCACTGCCCAATAGAGTAGCCACCAGCCGAATGTGGCCACTGAGCGCTGGAATGTGGCTAGTCCAAACTGAGAGGTGTTGTAAAGGGTAACACGCACACCAATTTCAAGGGCACAGTATGATACAAATAATATAAAATATCTCGTGAATAACGCTTATGGTGATTACATAAGGAAAAAATTTTATAAGGTGGGTTAAATGAAATGTATTATTTAAACTATTTCAGCTGTTTATTTTTTACCTTTTTATATGTGGTTACTAGAAAATTTTAAATTGTGGATATGACCTGCATTGTTTATATTAGACAGTGATCTAGAACAAAGAGCAGAGTGGCAAGAATTTATACTACTAGCTAGTAGCTAACACTTACGTGCTACTTACTCTGAGCCATGCACTGGTTCACGTACTTGACATATATTAATTAATATAAGGAACACATTGAGACAGGTACTACCATTTTCTTTTAAGATTTTATTTATTTATTTGACAGAAATCACAAGTAGGCAGAGAGGCAGGCAGAGAGAGAGGAAGGGAAGCAGGCTCCGCGCTGAGCAGAGAGCCCGACGCAGGGCTCAATCCCAGGACCCTGAGATCATGATCTGAGCCGAAGGCAGAGGCCCTAACCCACTGCACCCAGACGCCCCTAGGTATTACCATTTTTCCCCAGTTTTATGGATGAGAGGACTGAGGCAAAGAAAAGTCTGATGATTTGCCAAAGGTCCCACTAGGTTTGAGCCAGATTTGACCCAAGTGATTTAGGTCAGGATTTAACGATTACCCATGTGTGCACACACCCACACATAAAAAAAATAGCTACCTGATGTGGTCACCAAGAACTTGAATTAAAATTACTTATTGGGGGTGCCTGGGTGGCTCAGTGGGTTAAGCCTCTGCTTCGGCTCAGGTCATGATCTCAGGGTCCTGGGATCGAGCCCCACATTAGGCTCTCTGCTCTACTTCCCCCTCTATCTCTGCCTGCCTCTCTGCCTACTTGTGACCTCTCTCTCTCTCTCTGTCAAATAAATAAATAAAATCTTTATTAAAAAATAAATAATTACTTATTGGTAGAAAGAAAACATGATCTGCACATCTTTGTTGGCATTCTCTGGCAATCTAAACAAACAGGTCTGGAAAGGACAATCACTAACTTTCAAAAGTTTTTTAACAAGATTTTTCAAGGGAAAAAATTTGAATCATAAGTTTGGAGATACTGTTTTGTCTTCAGTCTAGAACTATTACAAAAACAGAGGCCAAAAATAAGGAGAAATGGTAAAAAGAGTATAGTAAAAATAATAATAAAAGAGAATACTAAAAAAATTAAAAATAGGAGTTTAGGGATAGTTTTAGTAAAAACTAAAAAGGTAGTATATGGTGAAGTCCCACGATTTCAGATGAACTCAGCTTTTCTAAGTAAATAAGAAGCTAAGTAAATAGGAATGGAGAATGCTGGAAAACAAGAAACGCCAAAGTGAATGGAATAAGGGTTTGTAAAACAAATCTGCCCAGTTACTCGTATAAAAAGGCTTAATTGTTTTTTGGTTTTTGTTTTTTTGTTTTTTTCCAAAAGTCATCTGAAAATTCTTTGGATGGCTTTTTTTCCATTTGAAGAATAATATGCAAATGAGATGGAATGAGGTCATCTTTGTAAAGTGTTTAGCACAGAGCCTAGCACATAGTAAGACTTCAAAAATAATTTTTAAATAGTAGAATATAATTAAGCTTCTCTCCAGTTCAGACTTCTATGGATATAAGCAGCTGGCGCAGTCTTGCCATTCTGTGTCTTATTTTTTTAATCCACATCTGTTCCTTATTATAGTACTGCAACGCTACAGGGAAGGAAGAACTTGTTCAGTAATTTTGAGCAGCAAAAAGCAAACCAAGGGACACCAGTGTGCCAGTGATGATTCTGGCTCAAGTGACCTCCATCTTTTCTGACACAGAAGTGAGGACACCACTTGCTCAACATCACACATGGAGAGGAACTATCCAAGATGCTCCAGCTCAGTTTGGAGTTCAGTTCCAAACTCAAATAATCCAGTTCCAAGCTTACAAGAATCAAGCCCTCTGGTTCTAAGTGTTAATAACTTGGAGAAGATACTAATACACTTACTATTTCTCTCTAACTGTAGTTTTCTGCACTGGTGTTATAAACTTGCCTCCCTGTCCAAAACTCAAAGCAAATACTGGGTAAGATTCTATATTCTCACTGCCAGAAGACTCTGTTTTAAATCCTTCTCTTGAAAAAAAAAAAAATAGAGCCTTGTTTCTAAACTTTAGCCCACTGCAGAAAAAAAGTAATATGCAAATTAGACATTTTATAACTTTGTAGTTAAATAATAAAGGCAGCATTCCAAACCTCCGCTACACATTTACATAATTGCATTACCAGCATTTGCATGAGCCATAATGAAAGTTAAGGGGAAAATCTTGCTTATTTCCTATTAACTCCAGAATAGAACAGGAATCTTATTTGCCCTTACAAATAAAGCTTAACTGTTGTTTTAAAACCAGGCACTACACTTGGGTTCTTTTATAGTTCCCACTTGCCATGAGGGAGCAGCAGCAAATTTCATAAGAAGGAAAAAATGTTCACTGAAAAATTACAGTTATTCCAAAAGAATCCACTAAATATCCAACTTTTCTTATGTCATTTGCATTTGCCTTTGACTGATCTGCTTCTCACTACACATAACCTCTCTTTTTAAGATTAATTCATTCAAGGTCAGTTTTTTTCCAAATCTCATTCCAAACATGCAGTAGAAAGATCAGATGATACTGCCAGCAATTCCATCCTGATTAATTAATCAATAAATAGTTATCAGGTGTCCCAAGAGCCAACCTAGCATGCACCCAATAAACGCAAGCTAAATTGAATTGAAATTAAATGTATCCTATTGAAGAAAGTAACTTGTGGTGTATGTCTTGGTTTGGAAAACCCCAAATGCAATCCTGAGATAGAATTTGGTTGCAGGTAATTTATTTGGGAGATGATCTCAGGAAGCAGAGATGAGGCAGTGAGAAAAGTGAGACAGGAAAGGAAGATAAGCTACATAAGGAGCATTGATAAGAAGGGTATTTACTGTGGGCTTCGAACCCACAAGGGACACTAAGAGGAACCGCATGAATAAAAATTTCTAAAATCCCAGGCATTTCCCCCATGAAGCTATTTTTACTCCCCTTTCCTAGCCACATACCACCTGCATCCAGGGATCACAGCAGAGTGAGGGCTCCGGTTCTGAAGTTCTCAGACTGGATTCTGCCCGTCCATCATCCCCCCACTCTCACACCACGCCAAACCCACTATCAAAAGCGAGTCCACACTCCATTGGTCTTGGAAACAATGTTCTCTGCCAACAACCCTCATCCCAGGTCTATTAGCCTCATATGAAATCTTATTTTTAAATCATTATGGATAATTTGTATGATCAGCTGTTCAACATTTTTTGTTCATCCATGCTCTAAAATAATTTCAAAGGACTTTGTATCCCTACCGAACACATTTTAAGTTGCCATCTTTGCATTATCATAAGTTTAAGTACTTGCTAGATGAGACTCTCAGTGAGCTGTAAATATGGCAAATCTAAAATCAGGCTGTTACTCCACTCTGTTAAATGTTTCCAGTGGAATCTAAATTCCAAAGGAATTTGATACACACCATTGTCCACTTAAAAATATAAATGTACATGTGATCTTGTTTTAGAACATTCCTCAAAGTCATCTTTCCATTCCATTTTTCTGACAGAACTTTATCCTAATACAATAAATAATACTTCAAAGAATTTTCCTAAATAAGCCTATCATAATTCACTACAAAAAAAAGAATGTAAATTTATATTTTTTAAAAATTTCCTATGACTATACAGTTTCTCCTGTGTTCGTTTTTTAATTTTTCTTCTGGCAACATATCATTATACATCTCATAACAACACAAATACATTTAAAATGTTAATAAACATAAAAATTCAAATTTAAAAAAAAAAAAAAGTTCAAATTCTACCAGAAATTCATCTCTTATTAAATTGGACAGGACTGGTATGTTTTTCCTAATTAGCTCATCTCTGCATGAATGAATATTACTTGTTGCTAGAATGAGAAAAAGGCCAGCATTAATGCTATTCCTTGTTTTAATAAGCAACACTGAAAAAACTTTTTTAAAAAGTAGCTGGAAATGGAATCGACTTTGTTACAGCAATGTCCTTCAATTCTTTGAACTTTTTCAGAGTTATATCCTAAACACAGCCTAGTGGTCTAACAGCAAAGATCATTTTGAATAATCCTGACTGGGCCTTCAGTTCTGTTTAGAGCAAAGAATCAGGAACCATCTGAGTTGTAAAAGGCCATGTTTGCCAGTCATCTCAGGAGGTTGCTTTCTCAATATCCCTATTTCACAGGGTCCCTTGGTTTGGTGCTCAGAGCTTTTCCACCATCGCAAGAATAAGGAGGGAATGGGGAAAGGACAAGTGTGAAAACAAGAAGAAACCCTGCAGATTGTAAGTGTGTCTGTAGACAGAGCCATCTGAGAAAAGAGGACATAAGGAATCTGAAGATCTGGAAGCTGATCTGGTGACATGCCCATGTCCTCACGCACCCCTAGGGGAAGCCTTGTTCCCCCAGTGTACATACATACATAGACACACACACACACACACCTGTTTTCATTTCACATACCTGTTTACAGCTCACTGGCTTTGGAACAGATTTTATGACCCCGTGTCCTTCTGAAACTTGCCTGTGAAATTCAGCTGCCAGGCCTTCAAAACCCAAAAACTGAGAATTAACTCTTTGATTTGGTTATAGTGATGGGGTTTTGGAATATAGGTGAGGTTCAGTGGGGTGAAGTCCAGGGCTGATGATGAAGACAGAATTCTTGAGACATCTTTGGTACAAAATGGTGGTTTATTAAAGCAGGAGACCAGGACCCATGGGCAGAAAGAGCTGCTGCTCTGGTGTTGTGAGGGGTAGCAGATTATATACTATGGGGTTGGGACAGGTAAGAAAAAGGGAGGTATCAAAAGGATTTCCATGATAAAGAAGACTCACAGGATATTGGAGGGTTTGCCATTGTCAGGTTAAGGTTGTTTTTCCCTCTAGCAAGGCATTAACATGAAGATAGTTGGGAACTTCCTGGAGGAACATTACACTCTGCCTGCCTCAAGTATCTGTCAATGGGCCGTAGATTATAAGGGCATTCAATTGTATATACATTTCCTTCTGGAAGCTAGATTATTGAGAAAAATGCTTTGTTCTCCGAGATTGCTAAGGCATTTATAAACTAAGAGAGACTCTTGTCTTGAAAGATTGTGATCTCTAGTTAACTATTTGTTTTTCCTTTCCTTAGCTTTAGGGGAGCCAGGAGTGCCTGAGGACTGTCACACAGATCCCATCTGGGGAGGCCGGTTGTGGGGTATCAGCTTCTGCTTTGTCCTCAGCTTGCCTTCTATCCCCTCATCAATAGCACCCTTGGGATGAGTTAACAAAACCCTAATGCTCTGGCAGCTGGCTGAAAAGGAGGGAAGGGACGGGAGACAAATCATCACCAGGTGAAAAAAAAAACATTCGTTAACATTTCAAAGTTGCACCTTGCCACCCATAAAATAGCCTGCTCGAAATACCAAGTGAGCATTGTGCGTCATGGGTGCCACAGAATTCAAGTCCAAATAGTGTGATTCAGACCTTCGGTTAATAGATCGAAGATTAGTGTGGAGAGGGAAAGAGGAGCATCATGCAGGCAAAGGACAATAAGG
>PISX010029036.1:0-20648 GCA_004024625.1 Mellivora capensis | reverse complement strand
CATTGAGATACCACCTCACACCAGTTAGAATGGCCAAAATTAGCAAGACAGGAAACAACGTGTGTTGGAGAGGATGTGGAGAAAGGGGAACCCTCTTACACTGTTGGTGGGAATGCAAGTTGGTGCAGCCACTCTGGAGAACAGTGTGGAGATTCCTCAAGAAGTTAAAAATAGAGCTTCCCTATGACCCTGCAATTGCCAAACTGTAAAATATGGTCTTTTTGATAAGGTCCAAGGGGCAGAAATATATACATATATACATATATATTTCAAACCAAATAGCATGCTTTCTCTGTCCAAGAAGTCAGCATTTTTCATGTGTCTTCCACGAGAAAAGGGCTCGCACTTTACAAGTTGTGAACCTTTGCCCTGCAGCAGCCATTCACACAGCGGAGCTTGTTTTGACAGTCTGCACCTGGTCCAGCCTGTGTGTGAACTGCTCAGTTAACAGCCCTCGGCGTGGCCTACTTGCTTTGTGCAGATTTGCCTTTCACAAATGGACTTTTTTTCCCCCTCTCTGAAATGAGTTCCCTCCACTTCAGAATCTCAGTACTTAAAATCTTAGCATATTTTTAACAGAAATGAAAGATTTTGGAGTTAGAGACTACTAGAGAGATAAGGAAAGGAAAACAGCCAAAGATCTGCAGATGAAAATAAATACAGCAAATTCACATGATCGCAGAAACGCCTTTCATACTCTTGATGGTGCCTTGACCCCTTGAAATGCCTTTGTTTCAGAAAGGCAAATAATAGTAGTTGACATTATTGAGCATTTCTTACATGCCAGGCCCTGAGGTAAAGTCTTTCCTGACATGTTCTCATTTCATCCTCACAACAGAATGTGGATATTATAATAATTGCAGTTTTACAGATGCAGAAACTCAGGCTCAGGGAGGTAAAAGAACTTGCTCAAGGTTATAGGGCTAATAAATGACAAACCAGTAATTAAACCCAGGTCTCCCTAATCACTGCAATAAGCTGCCTTAGGAGTAACTACTAGAAACACAAGTTATTTTAAAGGTATTAGATTCTAGGACACCTGGGTGGCTCAGTTGGTTAAGTGGCTGCCTTTAGCTTAGGTCATGATCCCTGTGTCCTGGGATCAAGTCCCATATCGGGCTCCTTGCTCGGCAGGGAGCCTGCTTCTGCCTGCCTCTGCCTGGGCTTGCTCACTCTCTCTCCCTCTGTCTCTGACAAATAAAGAAAAAAAAAAAAGGTATTAGATTCTCCTTTTCTATACCAGGAAGACAATGCTTCCATAAGATTTTCTAACATCTTAAGATATGCTATAGCAAACCCTTACCTATATACTTCCATGATTTTAGAGCTTTCTCACAGGTACTTCATTTTATTCTTCCAACAAACCTATACAGTTGTTATAAGAGAGGGTTCTGAACTTATTTGATAGATCCAATAACTGAGCTTTATTTGGTGAATATCTCAGCAGATGCTTCAACAATTGCTAGCACTACACAGAACTTTGGCACATAGTAGGTGGTTAGTAAACATTGGTGTGATTAATGAAAGACAACCTAGGAAGTGATCCCAGCCAGCGCTTCCTTGGACATCTTCCTGAAGTCAATGAAGAACCACTGAAGGATTAAATACAGAGAAAGACATGTTCCTGTAAGGAACCTGCTAAGGGTATCCAGATAGGAGATGGGGGCTTCCTAAAATAAGATACTGTTGTGGGAATGGAAGGAATTAAATAAGTTTGTGAAACTGTAAACATTTAGGAATGATGGGACGTGGTAAATTACAAATGGGGAGGGAGAGGAAATACTCATGGAAATACAGGTTTTGGCAAAAGGTTTTGTCAAAGGTTTTGGCAAAAGAGGATGGATGGATGGATGGATGGTTCCTTCCCTGTATGCTTTATATATATTTGCCTATTCCCACATACAGCAATCATCTTATGATACCTAAATGGTTTTTTGCAATTCATCTCACCTATTAAACTGTAATGTCTTGAAGGTAGGGAGCATTCTAACTCCCATGTCCTCTAATGCTAAATATTTGTTGTAAGATAAGTAAGAATGCAAGAATAAATTAGATATGACTCACCCTCAGGCCAGGTAGATATCAATCCCTTCCTTTGCGATTCATTCCCTAGGCCACTTCCCTTCTCATTACTTCCCTTAAGCCTGACTTAGCCTTTTGCAAGAGTGCAATCCCTTCAGGTTAGATTCTGCTAGAAGGAAATTGTTATCATTTGCCACACAAATGAGTACAGGCCGAGAGGCCTGAGGCATAAGTAAAATCAGCCTATGTGCAAATACTAATTTTAACTTGAGTTGAGATACAGGCCTGAGCTGGTGCTATACTTGCCCAAGCTCCTAAGGGTTAGCACCTTCCAAGGCATCATTGCTAGGCCATGAATGAATAAGGCCAGGTCTGGGAGAGAGCTGCAGATGCGTAAGAATGATAGGGGTCTAAAAAGGTTTTTTCTAACCTTTCTGTAAAGTGAACTGAACTAGCCACCTCTAACTGTCCTGAGATAAATGAAAGCTGTGACTCTGTGTATATGTGCATCTATGTGCCTTACCTCAAGGCAGAATAAAGAAATTAGGAAATTAGATTTCTTTAAATTCCCATTTTTGTAATTCCTTAATTTCCCTTAGTCTCACCATACACATATATATTCAGATATCCTTAAATAGAAAAAAAAATTGAAATTTTCCTTTTTAAAGCTTGAAAGTGTCATACTCTCAGTTTAAATTTTGCACAGCCTTTATTTTTTTCACCATGTAGCAAACGACAGCTCAACAGAACCAAAAAATTGCTTCTGTTATATGGGGACCTCAATTTCTAATAACAGTGCAATGGAAAATAATTGTTTCCCCCTGTCCATTGAACACATTTACTGAGCAAGGCAAGATACCAACCAGTGCTTGAAACTACTTATTCAGGACTAGGTCTAGCCACACAGCAAGAAGCAGGTCACAGAGAAGATACAAATAGTGCTAATAATCCTTCTTTTCTCCCACTACTATCTCCTGTCCCTCACCTCTTCCTTTACTCCATTTTACTGCAAACTAACATTTATTCACTTCTGCATTTGACCTAAACAGCCAATGTTGCTTTATGGGAATTGCCTACTTTTTTTGGCAAAAGCCTCTTACTCAGAAAGGGGAACACTCACTACTCTAGACAGCTCTGCACATTAACACTAATTTTAAGCACACTGATTTGAGTGCACCAGAAGACACTTTCAGTACAAGAAAATATCAACTAAAATATCACTGAGCAGGCACACAGTCACTGAATATTACATAATATTCCTGACTGAGGGTCAGTGTAGAGACTTTGGGTCAGATAGAGATGAGCTCAAAATCACTAGGTCTGTGACCCAGGGAAAGTAACTTAAACTTCAAGAGCCTCAGTATTATTATTTGTGAAACTGCATAATAATGGTTTCCTGGTGTGTATTTGATTATATATGACACAGTATTTGGCTGATATTAGATATAACATCAATAGCTAATATTAATGCTGTTATTATTATCATTATCATTATTAAATCAGAATCTTCCATTCACATTAGAGTATCTATTATTCTCCACTGTTGGCATATTTCCCTCCCATGGGAGACAGGTTGTTCATCTTGATATCTTCTTTTAGCCAGCATTCACTCCTAGCCACCAAGGGCACTCAAAGTTCTCCTTTTATAAACATGGAATTCACAAGAAGACTCAAAGTCCTTGTCCTCAGACCCCAGTGATTACATCCTTCTTAGGGAACCCTAAGATACTTCCCTTTGCACTTAGCTCCATCTCCTCTAAGTGGCAAAATCTCACTCACAACAGGGTAAGAGTGAGATTTTTGTGTCTCTTCACTGCCAGCTGGAAACTGTCTCCCCTAAGGTCTGCCTTTTCAGCTCATATATCCATGGTACAGCATGAAGTTTGACATGTGATGAATACTCAGTAAATGTTGAATTAATTGATTTCTTTAAATGTTTTCCCTAAAGTGTCATCCTCCTTAATTAAGAAGATAGGGAATAATTCAGAAAAAAAAAAGTATGAGATCTTGGTAGGGAGTACAGTGTTATCTCCTATATCATTTTACCCATAGTTTCCTAAAAGACCCACCTCATTCCTTATTCTTTTACATCTACAGCAATGCTGGCCATTACGATCATGTGCTATAACCAACAAGCCTTTTAGGGTTGGCACAGTGGAGTTATTTATTTCCATCCAGAGGCTATACTGGCAATTTGTTGGAGCTGCCACCTGGTGGCGCTTGATTTATGGCTTCGCATCCTGAAAAGCCTAGCTCCCCACAGGCATGGTTAACTGAATCACAAAGAATAAAACGCATTTGCAACACACTTTTGAATTAACCTAGGCTACTTCTTTAAAAATTAAGACAGAACAGCAAAATTAGATTTCTATTACTTTATATTAGTTTATAATCATTTAAGCACTTATCATTTAAGCTATACTCATGATAAATGACACCAAAGGGACTTGGGAGAAAATCGTGAAACCACTTGAATCAGAATTTTGGAATCCTTCACTGTTAGTTCCTCTTTGGTAAATTTGGAAATATTACTTGCCTAACCTACCTCAGAGACCACTTGTGAAGATGCAGTGAAATAACAACATGAAACTCTTTTTAGAACCTGTGAAGTGCTATACAAAAGTGAGTCACTAATGTTATTCCTACAGTCCTTCCTAGAGCAAGGCAAGAGGCCTCCAGAGACCATCTTCTTCAGATAGAAGAGTTTCGATGTTGAGTCCTTTGTACTAATAGAGCACACATGAAAAGACATGCACCTCACATGAGCTGGGGCATGAAAATGTTAAAGAATGAACATGCATACTCTCTGGGCTGTTGCAGCCAGGAAAGAGGAGACTGTCTAATAATATTTATCTACAGGATGTCAAAGTATCACAGCATTCATATTTCTTCCCAAAGTAGGGAAACAGTTTTCAATTTGAACTTTAATTAGGAAGTGATTCTTTCCTCTAAGGGAGTTTAAATCACACTGTCCTTTGCCATAGCACGTTGAGAAGAACATATGCACACCCATGGAAAGAACCCAGATTAAGAAGATGACAATATGGTGTACTCCTGGTTCAAAAAAGAAGACAGAGCCTCTGCTTCTACTTCATTGAGTTACTACTACCAGACATGACCCACTATCCCACCAGAAACAACTAGAAAACTCAACAAAACATGAAACAACAGCTTTCAGACATTAGACCACATGCAGGCTCAGACTGGTTGCTGAGAGAAAAGAAACAAACCCTACAAAGTCACTGGCTTTCCACCTGGAGGCATCTTGCAGGTGTGGATCAAGGAGGGATAACCCAGGCAAAGTATACCCACTTACCAAATCAGGAAGAGACCAGAAGTAGTGAAGGCTGAGGGGGGTTGGAATTTGAGGATCAGAGTACTGAAGAGGAAGGAGATAGAAAAAGAAAGAATCCCAGAAACCTTCACGTGGGGCCCTCGCAATCTCCGCACATTACCCAGCTGCTTGTGTGGGGAGACACTTCACAAATCTGTCAAAGAACTACTTCTATCAGGAACTGTAAGCTGAATAGTTCCAAGAGTTTCCATAAGATAGAAAGTGAGGAGAGAGAGAGAGAGAGAGAGAGAGAGAGGTTGATAGAGAAAGAGAGAGAAGTAGAAACAGAGAGACAGATGAGAACCAAGCACATATACCCTGCAGCACACTGGTGTGAAACAATGAGATCCAGAAAAATATTGATGGAGTCTAAACCCAAGGAGAAGAAATTTCGACCAAAAGAGAGACAGTTTTCTTGATATGATGGTTACATTAACTAGGACTCTGTTATATGTGATTCATAGCATTGTAAATCATGGGATCAGTGATTCTCAACAAATCCCTGGGTGGCTTTGAAGGGTCCTAAGTTATAAAACCACTGGGTTCCTGCTACAAATACAGACTTTATGAGACCATTCAGGCAGGAGCCAGAATTACATGCCTAGAGTGGGAAAAAAAAATGAGCACCAGTTTAGCTGCTGGGCATTAGTTCATCTGTATCAGTAATGTTAACATACATCCATTTTGAGCTGCTGAATCTTCCCCCAGATCAACCCAAGTGTCTAACCGACCTGGATTTTCCTCAGGACCTCTTGAATCTGCCTGTAACCCAGAACCTAAAAGATTAAGGCATGACAAAGTGGGAACCCTCAGGACTTCTGACAGTTTTGAATACTTGCTGTTCATGCCGTAGTTTTGCTATATATTTTTAGCATAACCCTTACTAACCAGTAACTTTACCATAGCCTTAGTTACAATATATTTTCTTCTGGACATCCTATACATTAAAGACATACAATATGTTGCTAAGTCAATGTCATTTTCTAAAGAGATCACAAACCAGCTTACCGCAGGGAAATGGCCTATCTACTCAAAGATTATGTCAACAAAAAAGAGCCAGACCCTTAACTAGAGTTTCCTTTTTGGTAAAAATATTCCTTGTGGAAGGGACTACTAATAAGGGAATAGAAAATCTGATTAGTGTAGTTAGAATGCTCCTTCCCAGAACCAATATGGTCTAGAGTAATGAATGCCCAGTCTCCTTTGGTTCCTGTGAGAATTGGAATTTCCCTAGACTTCCTTTATTCATTAAATATTTACTGAAGATACATTATGGACAGATATGATGCCTGAGTATAGGAAAAGAAAAGAAAGTCATACATATTTCATTTGCCTTCTTTAATAATCTTAATATTATGTATATGACACATAGTCTTTAAATGATCATCGTTAGGAATTTAGGCAAGATATCAACAAAGATAAACAAAGCCACTGAAGTACAGTTGTTATAAAAACAAGGACCTAGTCTGGCTTTTAGACAACTTTATCCTCAGCACATATCATAGTTTCTGTCATGCAGTAGGTGCTCAATAAAGTACATTATTTTCAAGCTCACTTTCTCCATCTCCATCCAGGTCAGTAAGTCTGTGTTATCCATCCATCCATCCATCCATCCATCCATCCATCCATCCATCTGTCCCATCTCCCTATTATTGAGAGCCTTCCAAAACCCTGGCACTTTTCATTGTATATATTGTATCTATGTCAGCTAAGTTTCAGCCAGGGAAGCAAAATCACTAAAAGATGTAACTCTGCATTTGTCTATTAAAAAAATTATAGAAATTTAAGTTATGTAGCTGTAGAAGCCAATTAAGCAGCCCCTATAAACCTGTTGTTTTCAGGTCTTATGCTGAAATTGAAGTCCACAGAAAGTAAAGTTAAGAGCAGAAAATAGAAGTAAAGTGAAGGAGAGCAGGCACAAGACAAGCTAGAGCCTGCCAAAATTGACTGGAAATTGTCAGTTGCTGTTGCCTCTGATCTTGATAATAAAGGTGTCTTCCAGAATCTTGGGCTCTTCCTCACAGAGCTAAATATATGACCTAGATCAAGAATCTGAGAAACTGAAGAAGGACCCAAGAGAAGGGAGCACTTACAGAGCTGGACAAAGAGATAGCAGATAAGCAACAATATCTTTGAGCTATAAAATGGTTTAAATTATACTACTTCTCTTCCATCCTCCAAATCTCAATCATCATTCTTGTGGTCTACCCTATCCAGAAACAGACAAGGAAGAAAATTCTGAGAAAAGTAGTTGACAGGTTACAGAGCCACCACAGCATCCTACTTAATCTCCTAATCTTAAGAAGTTAGTGTTATTATATCCATTGTACAGAAGGAAAAATTGAGACTGGAGAGTTTATGACCTCATAGTTAGTAATGGATACACTAGGATTTAGTTGCAGAGTTCCCTCCCACTTTAGGGTTCCGGGAAAGGGGGGGGGACAAAGATGTTAATTAGAAGCAGAGTTGGTGGACCATGGACCAATACACTGTTTCAGAAAACAACAGTAAACATTAGTAGACATTGGGGAAGAGGGGATCCTGCTCAGGCACAGTTGTAGCTAAAAAGATAGCCAGTAAAGCAGACTTTGGAGATACTTCTAGTAAGACACAGAAGCAGTTATACAGAGGTTTCTATACCAAGCCCTGCTTTGGAAAAACAGCATCAGATTGGCTGCAGGAATCAAGATATCCAGAGCTACAACACAACTGCAGGGGGCACGATCCATTCAAAATAGAACTTAACTCTGCCCACCAGAATTGTGTTACACAATGGTTCTGAAGTCAGCAGGCCATATGCTACTGTTCAGCTATGTATACATCACAGAGAATAACACCACTTCTAACAAGTTGAGACAATTCAATGAGTAGATAAACACTCTTGAGAGACTATGCTTATTTACAAAGAGTATTAACATGTTAATCAGTCCTTCCCATCCAAAAATACACATGCACACACACACATGTGCGCATGCACAGGAAACTTCCTCATGGGGGAGAAAGTTGAGAATTGAAATGTCACTTGAGTTTGTTTATATCCTGGTTCCTGCTGCTGTGCTAATGCTGTCATACCTGTGTTTGGCAGTCTGTCTAGAAGTGAATTTTCAGATGGCAATTGATCTTTCAATGTCTCATCTCATACAATTTTGAAAGTTGAGTCTCTTAATTGCATATGACTGCATATGATGGTACCATGTAGCTGCAGTTATTAGAAACTGTCCATCTCCCATTCTAAGTAAGAACAGGAAGGAAATATCTGTCATAAGAGGAAGAGCTGTTCCATTTATGAAAATGATGAATAGCTTCAAAAAAGTAGGGTCATTTATAACAATAGATGTCAGAAGGTTTGGTACATGAGCAATAGACTGAGCCTGATAATATGCAGAAGAAAAGGCCAGCCTTTTCTTTGTAACAAGAAAGATGATGGCAATATGGAGTACTCCTGGTACTCTGTGGCAGGAGTACAGTCAGTCTCCGCAACGTTGCCTTATTAAACACTTGTTGTACCAGACAAGCAGACTGTTTACAGTTGTGAGCTCTGGAAAGACCCCTCTTCAACATCACTGTTGCCAGGGTGAAGAAGCAAAGTGGGAAGGGGAAGGGTGAACTCCTCATTTCCATCAACACATACCTGCTCTGCATGGAATAGACAACACAACCCACTGGAAAAAAAAAAGATAATCCACTCCATTCACCTCTCATGCACTCTTTTTTTAAAATTTCTTCATACTTAAGATTGGTATTTTTTTGATATAGTGTTCCATGATTCATTGATTGCTTGAAATAACCAGTGCTCCATGCAATCCATGCCCTCTTTAATACCCATCACCAAGCTAATCCATTCCTCCAACCCCCTCCCCTCTAAAACCCTCAATTTGATTCCCAAAGTTCGTAATCTCTCATGGTTCTTCTGCCTCTGATTCCCCGACCCTCTTTATTTTTCCCTTCCTTCTCCTAATGTCCTCCAAGCTATTCCTTCTGTTCCACAAATAAGTGAAACCATATGATAATTATCTTTCTCTGTTTTATTTATTTCACTTAGCATAATCTCTAGTTCCATCTATGTTCATGCAAATGTTGGGTATTCATCCTTTCTGATGGCTGAGTAATATTCCATTGTATATATGGACCACATCTTCTTTATCCATTTGTCTATTGAAGGTATATTGGCTCATTCCACAGTTTGGTTATTGTGGACATTGCTGGTATGAACATTGGGGTGCATATGGCCCTTCATTTCACTATATCTCTATCTTTGGGGTAAATACCCAGTAGTGCAATTGCTGGGTTATAGGGTAGCTCTATTTTTAACTTCATGTTGCCTGATTTCAATCTATATTACAAAGCTGTGATCACCAAGACAGCATGGTACTGGCACAAAAACAGATGCATAGATCAATGGAACAGAATAGAGAGCCCAGATATGGGCCCTCAACTCTATGGTCAACTAATCTTCAACAAGGCAGGAAAAAATATCCAATGGAAAAGAGACAGTCTCTTCAATAAATGGTATGGGGAAATTAGGACAGCTATATACAGAAGAATGAAACTCAACCATTCTCTTACATGGTATACAAAGATAAACTCTAAATGGATGAAAGACCTCAATGTGAGACAGGAATCCATCAAAATCCTAGAGGAGAACATAGGCAATAAACTCTTGGACATCAGCCACAGCAACTTCTTTCAAGATACATCTCCAGAGATGCCTGGGTGGCTCAGTTGGTTGGATGACTGCCTCCGGCTCAGGTCATGATCCCGGAGTTCTGCGATCGAGTCCCGCATCGGGCTCCCGGCTCCACGGGGAGTCTGCTTCTCCCTCTGACCTTCTCCTCACTCATGCTCTCTCTCACTGTCTCTCAAATAAATAAATAAAAATCTTTAAAAAAAAAAAGATACATCTCCAGAGGCAAGGGAAACAAAAGTGAAAATGAACTTTTGGGACTTCATCAAGATAAAAATCTTATGCACAGCAAAGGAAACAGTCAACAAAACAAAGAGACAACTCTCATGCACTCCTATGGGTGCATGAAATGGGATAACCCATTTCCTTTTTTTTTTTCTTAAGTGCTTTTTAAAATTTGACTCATCATCCTTATTTGGAATCTTCCTGAGCTCTATGATTTTCCTTCAAACTATTGGGCACAGAATGGTAAGATATTGGTCTGAACTCTTAGAGTGAAACATTATTATGGTGGGGTCAGGAAAGGAAAACAAGATTGTCCCTCTGAAAACCAGTCTTCAGATTTACCTCCTCAGCTTTACAACTAGTGTATCTTGAAACCAGCACTGTTAATCCTCTGGGAATGCCCTTTATTTTACCTCAAGAAAATAATTTCAGATGTTCAAAGAAGACTTGAATAATCTACTCTGTCATGGGGATAAACAACTCCTCCAGTATGAGAATCATTTTAATTTTATCTACTGTAGCTTATAATGATTAAAAGGGAGAAGTCTCATTAAATACACTGGACATTAAACTAATTTAGTTTTATTTTGCTTTCCAAAATTGGCCTGCATTTGAGAATGTAAATAACATGAGGATAGCACTGCATAAGCTGTCTTGAGAAACTAGAGTGAAGCATGAAGAAGAGAGAAGGGCTCTGTTGAGTATTTATTAATGAAGCTTGGTACAGACTTGCTACAACATCTCCTAGCCTCTAACTCATTCTACCACTGGATTATTGATAATTAAGAGATAATTGCAGAGGAGATCATCTTGTGCAACTTCCTCTTTTCATGTATGCAGTAACTAATCATTTAGGCCAAGTAACTTAGTCAAGGAAACCCAGAAGTGTGGGAATCCCAAGCTAGGGCCCTTTCCATCCCCTTTGGTGTGCGCCTGTACACTAGGAACCATAAAAAGCTGAGGTCTTTAAGATAAGGAAAATCTTTTTCTTAGGAGGGCTTACTAAGAAAAGGTCTTGATGTAACACACTGAACACACTTTTCTACTCTAAAGCCATTTTTCCCCATTTCTATAATGTAATTTTTCAGATATTTACTACTCCTTTCTATTGGGTTCTGGTTAAAGGGGCTGAAGAGTACACCAGTGATTCAAAGTTACATTCTTTTCTTCATTAAGGGAAATATCTTTAAAACTACAGGCTTTTAGTTTAAAGGCTCAGGAGACAACAGCTCAGGCTGTTGTGTCAGATCCCAATATAAATTGGAGAGCTGTTTTATAACAACTACATTTCACACCATGCAACATGCTTCTGATCTGTGTCCTGTTCCTATTCTACTTCTCCTGACTTCTAATCTGCAGTTGCTAAATATCTCTAGTAATAGTTTAATCTCACAATAGGGTGTTTGGAAAATTCAAATGCCTGTATAATAAAAATATGGAAAATTATATTTTAACGTCTTCAATAAGGTTTAATTGATATAAGCTGAATGCATTTGAAGTATACAACTTGGTAAGTTTTCACATATTTATGAGTCTGGGAAAGCATCAGCACAACAAAACAGTTACTTTAGTCTGCTTCTGCTGCAAGATAGTGATTTCATTTCTTTTGATTATATACACAGAGATGGATTGCTGGATCATTTGAGGGTTCTATTTTTCATTTTTTGAGGAGCTTCCATAGTTTTTTCCACAGTGTGCCAATTTACACTCCCACCTACGGGGCATAAGGATCCCTTTTCTCTACAAACCTTACTAACACTTATCTCTTTTTGATGACAGCATTCTAACAGATGTGAGGTGATATCTCATTGTGATTTTAAATTTTTTTTAAGATTTTATTTATTTATTTGTCAGAGAGAGAGAGAGAGAGAGAGCCAGAGAGCGAGCACAGGCAGACAGAGTGGCAGACAGAGGCAGAGGGAGAAGCAGGCTCCCTGCCGAGCAAGGAGCCCGATGTGGGACTCAATCCCAGGATGCTGGGATCATGACCTGACACCTGGGTGGCTCAGTTGGTTAGGCGGCTGCCTTCGGATATCTCATTGTGATTTTGATTTGCATTCACCTGATGCTTAGTGATATCAAGGATCTTTTCATGTACCTGTGGCCATTTGTATGTCCTCTTTGGAAATACGTATATTTAAATCTTGTGTCCATTTCTTAATCAGATTTGTTCCTGTTTTTGCTTTTTGTTTTAAGTTCTATGAGACCCTACATATTTTGGGTATTGGCCCCTTTTCAGGTAGATTATTTTTTTTTAATGAATTACTTTTGTTTAAGATTTTATTTATTTGTCAGAGAGAGACAGTACACACAAGCAGGCAGAGAGGCAGGCAGAGAGAGAGGAGGAAGCGAGCTCCCTGCCGAGCAAGGAGCCTGATGTGGGACTCGATCCCAGGACCCCAGGATCATGACCTGAGCCGAAGGCAGCGGCTTAACCAACTGAGCCACCCAGGCATCCCAGATAGATTATTTTTAAGTATTTTCTCCCATAATATAGATCATTTTTTATTTTGTTGATTTTTTCTGCTCCTGTACAGAACCTTTTTAGTTTGATATAGTCTGACTTGTTCATTTTTGCTTTTCTTTCTTGGACTTTTGGAGTCATATCCAAAAAACTATTGCCAAGACCAATGTCAAGAAGCTCTCGAGCTATGTTTTTTTTTAGATTTTATTTATTTATTTATTTGACAGAGAGAGAGACAGAGAGCACAAGCAGGCATAGAGGCAGGCAGGGGCAGAGAGAGAAGCAGGCTCCCCACTGAGCAAGGAGCCTGATGTGGGGCTCCATCCCAGGACCCTGAGATCACGACCTGAGCTGAAGGCAGCAGTTTTAACCCACTGAGCCACCCAGGTGCCCCTAGCTATGCTTTCTTCAAGGAGATGTACAATTTCAGGTCTTAAATTCCAGTCTTTAATCGATTTTGCATTAATTTTTGTAAGTGGAGTGAGATAGGAGCCTAAGATTTTTTTCATGTTGATTATCTAGTTTCCCCAAATGATTGATGAGATCATCCTTTCCTCATTGAATTTTCTTGACTTTCTTTATCAAATATTTGTTGACCATTAATGTGTGATTCATTTGTGGGCCCCTGATTCTGTTCCACCTATGAGTCTGTTTTTATACCAGTGCAATACTGTTTTGATTATTATAGCTATGTGATAGCTTTATCACATAGCTATAATAATAGCTTCACAACCAAGAATTGTGATGTTTCATTCTTTCTCAGGATTACTTTGATTATTCAAGGTCCTTGTGGTTTCAGACAAATTTTAGGATTGTTTTTCATATTGCTGTGAAAAATGCCATTGGAATATTCAAAGGAATTGCAATAGCATTCCAGGGATAAATTCCTCTTGATCATGGTGTATGATCTTTTTACTGCGCTGTGAAATTTGGTATGCTAGTATTTTGTTGAGAATTTTTGCCTATGTTCATCAGAGATTTTTGTCTGTACTTTGCTTTTCTTGTAGTGTCCTTGTCTGGCTTTAATATTAGGATGATTCTGATCTCATAAAATTAGTTTTGAAGTGTTCTCTCTTCTTCAGTTTTTGGGAAGAATTTGAGAAATATTGGTATTATATCTTCTTTAAATGTCCAGCAGAATTTATCAGTAAAGCCATCCATTTTGTCCTGAAGTTTTCTTTCTAGGGAGGTTTTTGATTACTGATCCAGTCTTCTTTCTAGTAATTGATCTGTTCAAATTCTCTATTTTTTCATGATTCAATCTTGGTAGATTGTATGTTTCTAGAAATTTATCTATTCATCCTAAGTTATTCAATTTTTAGCATGTAATTCTTCATAGCAATATCTTATGACCTCTTGTATCTTTTGTGGTGTCAATTGTAACATCTCCTCTTTTGTGTCTGATTCTATTTATTTCAATTTTCTCCCTCTTTTTGCATAGCTAATTCTATTTATCAATTTTGTTTACCTTTTCAAAAAGTAGCCCCAGGTTTCATTGATCTTTAGTATTATTTTTCTGGTATCTTTTTCATTTATTTCTGCTCTTACCTTTGTTATTCCTTTCCCTATGCTAACTTTGGGCATAGTTTGCTTTTCTTTTTCTAGTTCTTTGAGTTGGAACAAACTCAGAATGCTTATTTGTGATCTTTCTTTTTTTCTTAATGTAGGCATTTATGGCTATAAACTTCCCTCTTAGAATTTCCTGCTACATGCCATAAGCTTTGGGTTTTTTTTTTTTTCCATTTTCAGTTGTTTCAAAATATGTCTTGATTTCTCTTTTAATTTCTTCTTTGACCCATTGACTGTTCAGAAGTGTGTTTAATTTCTTTTTTTAAGAAGTGTATTTAATTTCTAAGCACTTGTGAATTTCCCAGTTTTATCACTTTAATAATTTCTGCTTTCATTTCTCTGTTTGTAAAAGATATATGGCATGATTCAATCTTCTTATGTTTGCTAAGGTTTGTTTTGTGACTTAATGTGATTTATCCTGGGGAATGTTTTACATGCACTTGAGAAAAAAATGTGTCTTATTCTGCTATTGCTTGGAATGTTCCATATGTGTACATTAAGTCCATTTAGCCTAAGGTAGAGTACAAAGCCCTGTTTCCTTACAGATTTTCTCTCTGGATGATCTACATATTGTTAAAAGTGGGGTATCGAAGTCCCCTACTATTGTATTATTGTCTCTTTTTCCCTTCAGATCTATATATTTTTTTAATTTAACTTAATTACCTCATTAAAGTCTGTATCTTTAAATACAACTACATTCTGAGGTCTTAGAGGTTAGAACTTCAAACATAATAATTTTGAATTAAGTATCTTGAAATAAGAAGATTATCCTGGATTATCTGAGTGGTCCCATATAATCACAAATGCCCTCATAAGAGGGATTCAGGAGACTTCAGAGTCAGGAAAAGGCCATTTAGTGATACCAAAGATTGGGGTCATACAGCCAGAAGCCAAGGAATGCCAGACTTTAGGCATTGGAATAAACAAGGAATGTATTCTTTCCTGGAGCTTCCAGAAGAAACCAACACTATTCACACCATGATTTTAGGACCATATAACTAAGTTTGGAGTTTGTCCTTTGGAAATATAAGACAATAAATTTGTATTGTTCTAACCACTAAGTTTGTGGTAGTATGTTACCATACCAACAGGACTTTAATATACCTGAGTAGCCATGAGTCATAGAAGCAAATGGCTTTCCCCTTCCTTTTGGTCATCAGTGTCGACCTAGTTGTTATGTGCAGGTCTGAGGTAGCACCTAGAGGCCTCAAAAAACTTTTTTTAAAAATATTTCATTTATTTATTTGACAAAGAGAGATCACAAGTAGGCAGAGAGGCAGGCAGAGAGGGAGAGAGAGAGAGGGAAGCAGGCTCCTTGCCGAGCAGAGAACCCGATGCAGCACTCAATCCCAGGACCCTGAGATCATGACCTGAGCCGAAGGCAGCAGCTTAACCCACTGAGCCACCAAGGCACCCACAAAAAACTCTTTTGATTCAATTTGATTCAATTGAGATTCAATTCCATGCAGCAAATCTCCATGTTAATAATCTCTTGAGATATTTCACCTTTTTCAGCTCACCTTCAGACAGCAGCATTACCATGCTTTCTCTCTGGCCCCTGCTATAGAGATCCCCACCAAACTTCAGGGTTTCTTTTATTCCCACTTTTGTCTCAATCTGAAGGCCTAGAATGTGGTGAGATCTGTTTTCCACAGCTTTCATAAACCAAACACAGAGAAGGCTTGGGAAATCTGCCTGGCCTTATCCCTAATTCACCTCTCCACAACACTCTTCTTTCCACGAGAGTAGCATTAAGATGTACGAGTGACACTGGGGTCTTGGTGCCAGCCAACTGAGGAGTGAGTGTCAGTCTCCTCTTACAGAAGATATACACAAACTCTGTGAATGTTTTTACTTGCTCATCAACCCCAAATTCCATTTGACCAAGGGAATGGGACAAGTTGAGTGCCTTCCTCCCTTTTCCTCTCTTCATCAACAACATTCCCCTGACTCTTCTGCTCTCTCATTTATTGCTCTCATTGTCAAAGATCATCAAACAAGTTTAATTCTGCTCACACCAGGATTGGAGTATAAACCACGCATCCTTTTTAACTCAGGCTTGGAGAATTTAATAGCTTTGTGCTCCACAGGATAGCACTTCCATAATCTCTGCACTCCTCAGTGTTCTATAAAGAAAGAAAAGATCTCAATCAGTATCTTGTGTTATCCTATTTTATTCTTATATAATCAACCTATAATTATATCTAAACTATCACTTAAGTTTCAGATCCCTTTAATATGTCTCTTCTGTGCCCCAAGTGACTATTTAGCTTGACTAATCAGATAATGACATATGTGAAACCCAGTCCTTGAATCTAATCCCCTTATTCCGATGACCTTTCTGTCACCAAGGTGTCTCAAATTTTGCTCTTCTTGGCCTTGGAGGGGCCAAGTCACCTATCCTGAATAAACAAATGCAGATACTTTGTCACTACCATAGAGAACAATTCAAACATAGCATAAGTTTTAGCTGGTGATTACTAAGTGGCTGAGTTGCTCCTATGATGAGCAAAGCTATGTATTTTTATCTCTCTCAATTCACACATAATTCTGAAACAGGTGCTTTTATTTATCCTTTCTCAATTCCCTCAGTCATGTCACCACATGCTTGCAAACATTTGATGGAATAAAAAGGCCTTATGAGTATCTAAGAATTAAGAAGAGGTATTTGAAATGTACACTTCACAACTGCAACTAGTCAGTTCCTATGCCCCACGGATGCCTAGTAAATGTTGCTGATCATCTAAGAGTTTAAAGTATCTCTAGAGACTCCTTAGAAAATCTGGCCCATGAATCCTCACTTTTATATTGACTGGAGAACTTAGCACAAAGGTTGGGACAAGATAGGCATTTGGGAAATGTTGGTTGTGTTGAATGGAATTGGTTATATATCTATGTCTGATCCTATGCCAAAATCCTGGTGGGCTGAATTAATGGATGAAAAAAAAAAGGGATGGAAGAGGTATCTAAATAATGGCTGGAGGAAGAAATAGTGACTTATATTAAGTGAAGGACAAAGTGATGAGTTAGGGTAATTTTTGACTCTGAAGTCCCTTAATGCTCTTAGTGTAACACTGGCTTCAATTTTAGGGAGAAAATAAGCTTCTGTTTAGAAATGATTCATGAAATTCCCTTTTTCTGGAGAAACTTGGTATGTTCACAACCACCACTATAGTGTGTGTGTGTGTGTGTGTGTGTGTGTGTGTGTGTGTGTATGTACAGCATTGATATGATGATGAGTGTCAGAATGACTGAGGATTCTAATTTAACACATTCCCTCATTTAACAGATAACACTGTTTTGACAAGACAAGGCTTTCTATCTGCACATCCAAATGTAAATGCCAAAGGATGAAGTTTTAGAGTTAACAAGGCATGACTTTCTAGATGATTGTTGGTATCAAGACATATGTCTGTGTAATATACACACATTCATATGTACATATATTCGAACAGGCACCAAAACAACAGAGGAAAAAAGAGAGAAGCCAGAAAGAACAACCTCCTTGCTTATACTTATCTGAAGGAATGGACTCTGTTCTAGTGTAGATGAAATCATTTTTCTATGGTAACAGAAAACTTCCCAGTGGTCCTTCACACTATACTTCATCCAGAGCTCCCTGTCAACACTCCTGTATCTTGGACTGAGTCAGGAAATATCCCTAGTGCAAACAAATAACATTCCAGTCTGAAGCCATGCACATCTGCACAATGCAAACCCATCCATGTTTATTCCCAGGAAACCCACCAAAGGATGATAGCTTAATACAGTTCTCTGTATAAGCTAAGCACATTTTTATCTCTGGCCAAGATTTGACCCTGGGATGAATTTTCTCATATTTTTCAGACCCTCGGTTCTCTATGTGGCCACTGGATTCCACCTTATCATTCACTTCAAGTACATTACGGAAACTATTAAAGTAGAATTCTTTGAATTTTTACTGGTTGAGAAATTTTAAGAAATTTAATTGTACTGGGATAATTAAAAATGTATCAGAAAGTAGGGTAAGGAATTGAGAAAAGGGGTTATATAATGAAATAAATAAGCCAATTCATAGGTGAATTTTGAGTGTCCAATTGTTTTAGGTGGATGAGTTACTGTAAAGCAGTAGTAAGAATCATAATATAGAGAAAGCTTTTCAACTTAATGAAATTCACTTCCGTGCTTCTGCAACTTGTCTTTCTTCTGTGATAAATGTATTCTGTGGTGCACCATTTTGTTTATAAAATGACACACAAAAGCAACAACACTAGAGAACAAAAGCCAGGAGAGCCACAACCTTGAACCTGAAAGTGAGCTTTGAATGGATGCTTCTTGGAACCTGGCCAAGATCTGATGTAGTTTTCTTTCTTTTCAATCCAGTACATTTCCTCCAAAACATGAAAGCAGGCTACATGTTGGGGAAAAAAATGGAATGGAGAACCCCTGAAAGTGAAGACTTAAACCTTCATTCTTTTTGACTATTGTGACTTTTATCCTCAAGAAAAATCTCAGGTACCTCTGGTTCAAAAAGACGACGCCATGACCACTTCAAATAAGCCAAATGAAATTCTGTGTTCAAAGTCTTTACTCATATAGATGTCTGAATGTCAACCAATAGTCAAGAATTTATTCAGGGTGAAAATTAACACCTAAAACTTCACCCCCTTCAACCAACCTCAGTACATCCTTCCCAGTAGCAAGTATAATTTAGTTTTTATTATTTCGTCTGGGTCCTGCAGTGTAGTGAAAGTCCAAATGTGTGTTCCATATTTTTAGCTATATGCAATACATTAACCAAGGGAATATAAAAATCTTAAGTGTATACAATTAACTCCAAGCATTTTAAATGTTTTAATTATAGTTTTAGTTAAGCTAAGCAGTTAATAACTCTAGAGTGTATATACAATGATCCCATATATCTGAAATTCAGTGCAAAATGAATGCCAATTAAAGATGAGGAACAAAAAGCAAAAGCTTCAGAAATTATGCAATGATATGTATTTGTCCATCATTGAATGCCTCTATATCTGCAGACTGTTAAAGTAAAGGCAGCAAAAGAGAGAAAAAACTTGATCTTCTTAAGACTTAATTAGGTCCCTGTCTAAATAAGACAAGTGTTTTTGGAAGTTGTGCTTTCCTCTCAAGCCAGCAGAATACTTTTTTTTCTTAGAGGTGGTAGAAGCAGAGGCCTAACTAGCCTGGGATATGGGGGTGGAGGGTGATGAGATAATCTGTCAATGGTTTCTATCACATAAAACTGATCATTCAATGTATCTTGCAGTCTGAGTGAGTACAATTCATATGGATACTGTGATACTTTGACTCCCCCATATATTGTCCACCAATTTTCTACCTGTCCTAAAGTATCCTTCCACATAGAGTTGTTCCTTTGCCTGTGATTACTAAACATGGCTGATCATCAGATTCACTGATGAAGCTTGGTAAGCAAGAGAATCCTAGACCATAACTATCCTAGACTTACTGAATCAGAATCTCTAATGCCAGGACATGGGGAATCTATATTTTTAACCAGTTTTCCAGATGTCTGTGATATAGTCAGTCCAGCTGATTTAGTATTTGGACACTATTAGTTTGGAAAACAAAGAGGAAATATAGAGGAAAAAAAAGAAACTCCGCTGAAACACATAGAGCAGAGAGGGTTCCAAACCCCATCATGATAACAGAAATGAGTTCATCAGATGAGATGGTTGTCACCTTGAGGGGCTCACAGAATGTTTCTCTCCCAGGAATCACAAACTTGAATGCTTTTACAGCAGACAGATAATATAAATGAGTGGGGCCAACTGAGTGGATCATGTATGGCTTCTTCAGTCTGTATTTCACTTCTCAGTTTTGATAGCAACATAGGAACAATAAATATCTCAGGTTCCTCTTAACTCTTATAAGAAAAGCAATAGTGAAAGCATGGTAATAAAGAGCGATAGGTACTCAGCTACAGTGTCCAGAGGATTGGGAGGAGTGGGGATTTTGGCATCCAAAGAGTTCCTAATACAGCTGCAGTGGGTGGCCACACCCAACTCCCATCAATTTTAGTGAAGGCACAGTCTGTGTAAAAGGAGTAGAATAAACAAGAGGGGACTCTTAACTGTAGGAAACAAACTGAGGGTTACTGGAGGGGAGATATGTGGGAGGAAGAAGTAACTGGGTGATGGGTGTAAAGAGGGCACTTGAAGTAATGAGCCCTGGGTTTTCAATGCAAATGGCGAATCACTAAATTCTACCTCGGAAATTAATAATACAGTATATGTTAATATAAACAACATAAATAAAATAAAAAAGAGCAGAGAGAAAATTTAAAAAATGTTAAGCAGGAATAGGGAAACATTCTATTTTTTTTTACATTTTTT